>LUGF01045421.1:0-13275 GCA_001625245.1 Calycopis cecrops
GGGCCGCCGGCGGAATATTTAGCGGGTGGGCATTTATTAATTTGGTAGAGGACAAAAGTATATGTAATTTTACGTTACGTTAGTCTCCTGAACTCATTCATATGTTACTGCTCTGTTTATATGCACAGTTTCATCTAGGTCTTTTTTTGGTATAGGGAGGTAGGGGCCAACGAGCAGTCGGAGCCAGTTTCATGACTACCGACGCCCATGAACATCCGCATAGAGGCTATACAGATGCGCTGTCATCCTTTCTCCTCCCACCTCCATGGGCCACTGACTACTTACACACCGCACGAAACGCGACAGCGCTGCTGTTACTTTTCGCCGGTTTCGTGTAAGCGAGAGGTACTTTCCCGGCCGTGCCGACCCAATTCGGCTGCATGCAAGCATGCAGTGTGGTACTAAAAACATCTTACCTAACCACATCTTACTAAAAAAATGATTTTTTTTAAGTTCCATGCACCTAGCAAATTTTATATACACGACCGGGGTATTATATGATATCGTTGTAAAGTGACAGCTGTCACGGTTCGCGTGGTTTGTGAGTATCTAGTGGCCCATTTCAGGGGAATGGGGAAGGAGGCCAACGCGACTGCAAACAATTTATGTACATCTGCGTCTTGATACTATTGCAAAATACTATTTGCACATACAACTCCGAGATGTAATTAACAACAGAAAAGTTAGAGTGACTATGATTTTAATTCCATGTGAAACAAGAAAGGGAACAAATCTGGCAGAACAGGCGTCCATAGTCATAATAATGTTGAGAGACAGGTGCCTGCCCGTTAGTGCCAGCCCAATCACTCTACAATGTAGCAACTACTGAATAAAGAGCAGTGGCATTTCTACATATTTGTGCGTTCTAATAGTTATTTAGTTCGATTAGATTTTATTACTTTATAGCTTGCATTCCATGTTCAACAAGTCATGGTTCTTACATTTTAATTTTCTTTGTAATTAACCCATTTTAGATTAAGCACGACAGTCAATCTGAGTGAACTTTATATGCCACAATAACCTAACCCCGTGATAAGTACTCGAACTTTTGTTACGGGTACCTAATAGACAACGGAAATGTATTTAATACTCTTTATACAAAGAAATTATAATTAAGATTTTTATTTTAGAAATACGTATAATACTTTTTTACTTTATTCTATAATAAATCGATATCGTGATTTAGTATATATATCTATAATCTATATTATAGATATATATACTAAATCACGATATCTATAGTCTATATCATTTTAAAATCAACTACCTTGCGTTATTACTCTGTACCAAACAACATTGAATATACATATACATGATGCAGGTGTTAGCAATTGGCTCACGTTTTTGCGAGAGGCGATAATTAGATGAAGCTCATTAGGGGGCCCAGACTAATACGGTTATTGTCCTCCTTGCGCTGCACCTCGACTTGCGTCCGTCTTGCGCCGCTGAATATAAAGTACCCGTAAACACCCTCACCTATTCTCCACTCTAATACGATTAAATTTACCGTTTTGTGTATGTTTATTACTGGAAAATGTTTAATTCGAATGGAGGTATAGGTTTAATCGGTGTGTCTTCTAAAAAAGGAAGGATTTATTAGGTTAACTGTATTAATTGGACTAATTTAATGTACTAGTTTCAATAATTTCTGACGACATTTAGACACTCTCATTTAACACCTTAGAACTTTCATGGTTTCTGTAAGGTGTCACTAAAACCTGAGATTTTAAAATATTAATTATCGCATACAACTGGTTGAATTCGTTTATATTAAACGGCTTACACCAATGAAATATTATTTAAAAAAAATAAACTAACAATACGAATGTTATAATTATACAACTCGTTTAATCTGGTGAAATATTTTTTTGTAAAATTAAAAAAGCGGAATTTAGATTATTGTCTATGTACATGTAGGTACATGTAGAGTAAAATGTAATTAAAATATAATCATATTTTACACTATTTAGTGCTGTAATACATCCCAAAATTATATCGAAAAAATATACGCCTTAGTACTACAGCATATTTCGTATTCCAAAGGACTACGTGGTAATTTTTTGATTTACCGAAAAATGTAGTGTGAGTTCAGCAGCGCCGACCCACCCATCCAGCCGGGCCGTAAATCAGCGCACCTGACCGAGGGCACTTGTCTTAGAGCATAAATCTCGGGGTCACTAAGCGAATAGTGTTGAACATTTTTGTATCAAACAACGATTATGGATTTTATTTATACCACAATCGTAATGTAACTATAATTTATTTCAATTGTATAGGGGAGCAAAGGTCGATCAGAGATTTTCTTGATTACCGATGCCCATAGACATCCGCACAGAGGTTTTACAAATGTGTTGACCTCCTTCCTCCTCCCCTTCCAAGAACTAACAGATATTTACAAACCGTATGAAACGCGACAGCAAAGCTGTCACTTTACGCCAGTGAGCGAGAGGTATCGCCCCAGATATTCCATACATTACAGCAGGCACTATTACATAATAACGTATAGTAATTTGTGCTAATGTTGCACGAAACGCGACTGTAAAGCCTTCCTTTAAAAGTATTTTGTAAATGAGAGAACCATTATACAGGAACTCCGTTTAATTACAATGCAGATAGAACTTCTTAACCTATATGATATCAACGCCCTTCCTTATTACGAATTTCTTATTGTCTAGACAAATTTACCTCAATTTTGAGTTCCTCAAATGACAGAGTTACTGGTAATTAATCTTTATTATAATATAGCTACAGATAAAGTAATTTTTAGTTACTGAAGATATTTATCTAAACATGTGTAAGCACTTTTATTACTTACTAGCTGCCCATGCCTCCTTCGTTAGACAAAAAAATAATGTTTCAATTGTAATAAAATATAGCCAATGTTACTTTCTGATAATGCTACTACTATGGTAAAAAGTGGTGATATATATGGAACAGTGTTTTGGAGCCTATTCGATACTAACAAACAAAACGATATTTCTCAATTCTCATTAAAATAATATAAGAATATGCTAAAAATAACAATAAGTAATTGAAAATAGTAGTAATAGTTGGTGAAGTATATTTTCATCGATACATTTTTTCTCCATCACTAAATCGCACCCTATCATGGAACTCGTAAATATTGAAGTATTGAGTTCGCGGCGTCCCCGGGTCAGGCCGACTGTTTGTTAATGATAGTGCTCGGGGTCACTTAAGAGCCTCGGCTCTGATCTGCCTCTACATATAATAGACGCCATTAAATAAAACTATTCCAGAGAATAACTGCTTTGTACTAAATGAACTGGTGGCGGCTAATGAAGTACCTAGTGGATTGATTTAAAGAAATCTTCAAGAAAGTAACTTTAGTAAGGATTAGTGCCACGCTGCATGCATACATGCATGCAGCCGGATTGGGCCGGTCGGGAAGGTTCTTCTCGCTTGCAAAATACTGCCCTAAAGTGACAGCGCAGTTGTCGCGTTTCGTGTAGTGTGTAAGTAGCCGGTGGTCTATAAAGGGGGAGAAGGAAGAAGGAGAACGCATCCGTGTAACCTCTATGCGGATGTCTATGGGCGTTGGTAGTAATGACAATGGCTCCGACTGCTCGTTTGCCCCCTTATACTATAAAAAAAAACTGTGGGCGGCTAATGAAATAGTGGATTTACTTAGAAGAAGAAGTTTTTAAGTAATTACTGATACACACAGACATTCCCGCAAATAAAGAATAGTGGTTGAGAACATATTGCTCGTAATCACTTCATCACTTACCAAACGTACTCAATAAAAAGCGACAGCACAGTCAGGGGCTTTTTGACGCCATCGCCCTTACTCGTCCTTACTATTACCGTCCATGACTATTATGCAAATAAGTTACCCCTTCCCCCTTCTTCCTCTAATGAGCATCTCACAAACCGCGATAGCATAGCTGCCATTTTACGACAGTATCATGGAATTGAGTAGCCAATCGTCAATCTAATTCCATAGACATGTAGTATATTAAATAGTCGTCAAAGTAAATGCCGCTGGAAATAGAAAACTTAATACTATCATATAAATAGTGTATTCGAATTTATTTTTAAGAATTCTCTTATTTTGGAAATAAGAATGTAAAACGGTCATCTAGTTTTGTAGCTGAATTTGAGCGGAACGAGCAGGGAAGTACCTCTTTCTCATATGATACCAAGTAACAAAAACTATGCCGCCACGTTGCGTGCGGTTTCCGTGTTGTGAGTGACTTATGACCCTCCCACAAGCCACTCAAAATTCACAAACCGCAGCAGGAGAGAAGGAGATACACGTCTACATAACAATTTTACGGGAAGTAATGAAGGTTTCTCTCTCAATTTCTCTTCTCAATTTGTTTTCAAGAAAACATAATATTTACAAGTCACCAAGCGGAATAGAGTAAAAATAAAATTTATAATTATGCTCGAAATATTTAATTACCGAAGCAGATTATTTCTATATTTTAATCTCATAATAAGAATAGATAACTCTGCCCATTAATTTAGCTATTCTAAAATACATTGTCGGGTATTTGGAGTGCAATTCTATTTGTAGCAGCTAACTAGAAAGAAATTAAGGCTCTTATGTAGTCGAGACGAGCACCTCATAATACAGGTCGGCCCGCGCGCCGCATATTAATGCAGCCGCATCCATTCTGCCGCCTTAACTCTTAAATTAACAAAAATATTCCTTACCATTAAAAAGGAATGTGAGACCATTGCTGAATCCACAAATGTACATTTCGCTCACATTTATACATATTATTATAATCGTAATAAAGTCATAACTGTACCTTGAATATATTTTTAGAAGAATACTTGGGGGTAATTTACAATCGACATCGAGGCCAAAAATATAGTTTTTAGAATTTTTGTATAAACTCAGAAAGTAATGCATGGATTTATTTAAAATTTTGCATGAATATTACTAGCAGGTCGGGTCAACATATAGGCTACATATTATCTCGATATTTCCACGGGATCGAATCTCATGTGGGCGAAACTGCGGGGCGCAGCTAGTAATACGATAAAAGTCACATAATAGATTTGGAGTGACACGTATACTGTCGTATTTCGTGTAGTTTGCGATAATTATTATTAGACATAGGCAGCCTTTATAAGCCATTGCTGGCCAAATTTTTTGACTTTTCTGTTTAAAATTATATTATTTCCAATGTCTTGTCAGAAACACGATTACATATAAAGTGACTTTATTATCAATTTTTAATTCACGATAGTTCAAATATTGATTAGCATTTGACCCGTCACTGTCAGCTGTGTTTAATAGTCCTGTAATATTCTCGTAGAGGGTCTACGCAAACAGCTACGCACTACGAGAGTTGGGGAATTACCGCAGGCAATAAAAGTTTTTCGATTAACACCTGAGAGTGGTTACCCTCCGAATGTATCAGTCATTAGATGAAGTATTAATTTGTGTTGGGCTTATTGCTTGCTAGATAAGATAAGAAATGAAAGATTAATAGAAACAAGTTTAGTACGACAAAAATAAGGAAAAACAAAGCAATGAGATGACAACATGAGATCTGAATTGTATCAATCATTTCCTTCCCTCCCTATTATAAAGACAGATACAGATTTATTGTAATGATTACACGTTTATTCATCAAACTCTTCACATTTTTTAACCTATTTGCATTTACGTGCATATACGACTGGAGGTCTTCAAAATGAGACCAAAAATGTTTATTCATGAAAAGTTGCTGAGATGAAATTCACTAACGCTATTATTATATTTCATAGATTATTTATAACTAAAGAAAAATCGTTACGTTAACACCAAGCGTGTTTAAGAACTGGACTGAATATTCGCTCTAATAATAAAAGTTTTTTGACTACAGCCAAGATTCATAATTGGATTTGGCTTTCTTAAAAATTTATCACCATTCTCATTTTGTGACATTTCAGTGGGTTTTAGGTTTTAATTTAGTGTCCAAGTCTGCGTCTAGGTGTCCTAAATCATACCTGGCTGGCAGGTGCCGGGGTGGCGGCCTAGTCAAGCGTGAACTAGATAGTAATAAATTTGTCCAGTGTCCCCGAGGTAAAATCCATAAAATGCGTTATAGGGAATCAATGGTGTGCGATGAGGTGCGGTGTATGGGTTGATTGGAAGATCGGATATATTACAACCTTTCCGCGCTTATGGTAAGAATGTTTTTAGTTGGACTGTATTTATCATCAACCTGTTTTCTAACATGGATCCAACTTTTTTCTCAGTGCAAGGGAATAAACGTGAGAGCAATTTGATGGCTACTGACCCTAATAACATTTGACCGCTCAAAAATAGCAACCGAGACCTGCTTAATTTTTACTATTTTGACCAACTAAATTATCATATAATTATGAGTTTCAAACACCTACCTTCTACGTCCTGAATTATTTTTTGTTACATTCTATTTAAAAAAAAAAATATTTAAGCATAAGACAAAAAATTCCGAGAATGATGAATATGAAATTTGATTTACTAAAAGCTTGGGAGTGTGAGCCTGAAATATGATGTTTTCTCTAGGTGCTACCGTGCGGTCTAGACACATTTTCATCTTGCAAGAGCGATGGGGTTATCTCGGTGATGGGTTTGGAGATAACGCTGCGAAGACAGCCAGGTAAAGGTATTTTATTTTTCATATTTTACGACTAAACTTTCTTACATTCTTCTTATCTTTACGATGTAATTCAGGAATTTTGTTTGTGTCCTAAAAAGCTGTTTGAATTTTTTAATGTAATTTGTAAATGCCTATTATCGTAATATCTTTTTTCCGAATAGACAACAAAACTTCTTAATGTCTAGATGCGAACGAGTATGATCTCCTGATATGAAGTTGCGTACACACGTAGTACTGTGTACCAGTTATGCTGTCGCGGTTAGTGTTGTTTGGGAGTATTCAATGGCCCATTTGGTTGGGAGCTGGTAGTCAAAAACGCTCCAATTGATCATTTAAATCCAAAGTTTTTGATATAGATTTATTGTTTACCTTCATCAGAAGGATTCATTGCATTAGCTCCACATAAAATAATTTTTAACAAAAAAAAAACCGACTTCAAAGAGTAAACTAAAAAAAACCACAAAATTACTAAAAAGAAAATTAAACTGAATTTAATGAAACAAAACTTTACTAAAAAGCGAAAAATAAACCGAACCTAAATTATATACAAAAGTAATATAATTATGTACATATTAATCATTAGGTAATAAATTTAACCTACACTTACATCTTCCTTATATTAATTACCTATATATACGCGTATTTTATATATTCTACAAATATACTACAAACCTATTTATTACAAAATATGAATTATAATTTACAATAACAATAATTGCCTAGACCTACCTATGAATCTTTATACAATATTATATGTATATGCTATCTATCTGTCCGTTTAAAGTCGGTGCCAAGCGTAATAGTTATGCTGCAGAGCGCCTGGCTCGCCGCGTTTTTGATTTTTTTTTTTTGGTTTTGTTACCAGTTAAAATTGTGAAGGTATATGTTATGTATTATTTTTGTTCTGTTTGCGCTTGGCACCGACTTCAAACAGACGGATAGATAGCATATACATATAATATTGTATAAAGATTCATAGGTAATAGGTCTAGGCGATTATTGTTATTGTAAATTATAATTCATATATATTTTGTAATAAATAGGTTGTAGTATACTTGTAGAATATATAAAATACGCGTACATATAGGTAATTAATATAAGGAAGATGTAAGTGTAGGTTAAGTTTATCACCTAATGATTAATATGTACATAATTATATTACTTTTGTATATAATTTAGGTTCGGTTTATTTTTCGCTTTTTAGTAAAGTTTTGTTTCATTAAATTCTTTCTTTCTCAGGACAGGGCTAGGGTTGAACCGGTGGTAGATTTTATTGTTGACGTTCAAAAAGTAATTCCTGTAATTCTATTTTGAATAAAAACTTTTTGATTTGATTTGATTTGATTCAGTTTAATTTTCTTTTTTATAATTTTGTGGTTTTTTTAGTTTACTCTTTGAAGTCGGTTTTTTTTGTTAAAAATTATTTTATTTTACGATTTTAAGTGATGGGAAGACCTTCCGAAATGCTTCTCGAATGAGGAAACGAAAATTACTTGAGACAGAAAATGATAGACGGGAACGCTTAGAAAAAAATAAAGATTAATCAAACCCAAACACAAGGTAACTGCTGTTAATCGTTAAGGAGTTCCCTCCACTGTCTTTCGTCTTCATCATCAGACCCCTAATGACAGTCACAACCCTTCTAGGTGTAAAGTTCTCATCAATACAAATTAAGCAAACCCAAACACAAGGTAACTGCTGTTAATCGTTGAGGAGTTCCCTCGACTGTCTTTCGTCTTCATCATCAGACCCCTAATTACAGTCACAACCCTTCTAGGTGTAAAGTTCTCATCAATACAAATTTAGCAAACCCAAACACGAGGTAACTGCTGTTAATCATTGAGGACTTCCCTCGACTTTCTTTCGTCTTCATCATCAGACCCCTAATGATAGTCACAACCCTTCTAGGAGTAAAGTTCTCATCAATACAAATTAAGCAAACCCAAACACAAGGTAACTGCTGTTAATCGTTGAGGATTTCCCTTGACTGTCTTTCGTTTTCATCATCAGACCCCTAATGATAGTCACAACCCTTCTAGGTGTAAACTTCTCATCAATACAAATTTAACAAACCCAAACACAAGGTAACTTCTGTTAATCGTTAAGGAGTTCCCTCGACTGTCTTTCGTCTTCATCATCACACCCCTAATGACAGTCACAACCCTTCTATGTGTAAAGTTCTCATCAATACAAATTAATCAAACCCATACACAAGGTAACTGCTGTTAATCGTTAAGGAGTTCCCTCGACTGTCTTTCGTCTTCATCATCAGACCCCTAATGACAGTCACAACCCTTCTATGTGTAAAGTTCTCATCAATACCAATTAATCAAATCCAAACACAAGGTAACTGCTGTTAATCGTTGAGGAGTTCCCTCGACTGTCTTTCGTCTTCATGATCAGACCCCTAACGACAGTCACAACCCTTCTAGGTATAAAGTTCTCATCAATACAAATTAATCAAACCCAAACACAAGGTTAATGCTGTAAATCGTTGAGGAGTTCCCTCGACTGTCTTTCGGGTCCATCAACAGATCGACGCCAGACTTTCTTTAAATTGTAGTGCTTTAAATTAAAATACTAAATCAAAAAAGTATCAAACGCACTAGTCGCCCATACAATTTTCGAAACCTCTCATCAATTTCTCCAGGTTTCCATCATCAGATCCTGGTTTCCTTATCATGGGACCATCCTTGAAGTATCTCCTTTCTGACAAAAAAAAATATTAAAATCAGTTCATAAACGAAGAAGTTATCCGCGAACACACCTCCTCCTTTTTTTTGAAGTCGGTTAAAAATGCCAGTATAGCCATCAATTAACGTAATTCACATGACTGACATGTCGCTCATGTATAACTGTCATATTGATATTGAGCAAAAATACTCTTTTAACATATTATATGTTTTTACATAATATAATGTTATAATGTTATAATGTTATAATGTTATAACAACAAACTTTGTAACTCTTCTCAATTTCTTTTCAAGAAAACATAATATTTACAAGTCACCAAGCGAAATAACATATTACGATAGGTATCTCAGCCAAGAAGTAATATGACGTTGAAACAAGTCCAATCGGTAGTTTTTGAAACAAGTAAGTGAAACTCGTTAGGAACTTCGTTCACCTCAGGTTCGGTTGCAGTGAACTTGGGGAGCTCGTGCCAAGAAAATCCTGACTTGGCTACCGAATTAACTATCTCCATTTGCTCTTACAAACACCAAGGGTTAAGTGAAATGTTTTAATATATCTATATTATTTATTCTTGTCGGGCTAATAAGTTAGATGAGCAAATTGACACTATGGGTGCATTGTATAACGGTAATAGAGTTTTAAGAACAATGTTTAAGTACAAATGGAGTAAAAGTAGATAAATATTGACGTTGGTTGCTTATTCCTAATTTCATAAAATTTAGTAGGTTCATTTTTTTTTGTTCGGTGTGCCGTGTGATCCGGTACCCCAAGATGTAGTAATGGTGGCAATGAGAGTATAATCTCGATATTAAAACACCATCTGATATTGTTATTATTTTTTTATTTAATTTTTTTATGGTAAGTATAAGTGGGCAACAAGGAATAGGAGACATTTTCATGATTATTATCACCGCATAGAGGTTATATAGACGCGTAGCCCTCCTTCCTTCTCTCTTCAAGGCTTGCATACTGCACAAAACGAGACAACGCAGCTGTCACTTTACGCCGATTTCGTAAGCCAGAGGTACCTCTCCGGTCGTTCTGTCCAATTCGGCTACATGCATGCATGCAGCGTGGCACTACCTTACTAAACTGGATGTCTATTAATAATACAATCTTCTGGCTGAGATTAGGTATTATATTGTCAGTGGCCTCTATTCCCTTACCATCACCCGATACTGTTCATTTTCCTTATAAAAAATAACAGTATAAAACCAGCGAGCACGGAGGTGGCTCAATTTAGAGGGGGGTCTGTCCCCCTTTCGTCTTACTTACTAATTAGAAGACAAAAAAGTCTTTGCTTATCCGACGAGCTGTGAGGGCGAGAAATCGCCGGCAGTAATAGGTCCATCCGAAAAAAAAAGGTGGCCCAATTCGGCTACATGCATGTAGCGTGGCACTACCTTTTGCGAATACTCATTTCCCTTACTCTACAGTAAAAAATAACACTATAAAGCCAGCATACACGGGGGTCGCAAGCCAGCGTTTACCTCGACACTGCACGAGTCCTGAGGGAGCACTCGACCCGCGGACTGGATTGCGCCGGCTTTATTGTTACTACTACCTGCCAAATTGTTATACTCATGTTAACTGTGTCTTCGCATTTTATTTTAACTAGGGGCTATTTTGAGTGGAGAGAACTTTTGTTTGGGATACAACTGTTGTGTACTTGAAATGTTTGTGAAATTTAAACAAAGATTTGTTTATATTAAATTCATGTTTGTATGAAGAGAGTTATAAATGAAGAGAAAGCAAGGCAACCTTATAAGGGTCACGATGCACTACAGTCTACCCTCTGCCTGCTCAGTCGTGGAACTAATGTGAAGATGTATTGTTGTTGTTGTTGTTCTTTAAACACTATAAAGCCAGCATACACGGGGGGCGCAAGCCAGCGTTTATCTCAATTCTCAACACTGCACGAGGCATGTGGTGTATTTATTTCAGTTGATTGCCCTATTTTTTTTTATTTGAGTTTTAGGTTCTCCTTAATTATTTTATGAACATCGATTTTTATGCGCAGCAATCATTCAATAATCACTGGGACCAAAATCTCAGACGTTAATATTTGTTATTGTTAAAAAGGTCTTGTCTTTATTAGCGAAATATAAAGTTACACGCCCCGTGACGAATCGGGCAGATAAAAACAGTTGGAAAATAATTTCATTCGTATTATTCGCTATTTCTATACATCCCTTTTCCAGCTACTGGATTTAATACTTACAATTGTAAAATTTTGTCAAAAGCTTTTTAGAATTAAAGCTCATTCTCACATCTCACAAAAGTGAGTCTTACCTGTTAAGTTTCGATAAAGCTCGAGTATACCGCAATAGCGTACGTGAGAATTGAAGTAAGTAATGGGCTTGTGCGGGCGCTAAATCATTCCTAAGCTTTTATACCTGACAGGAATTGATACTCGATTTTCGGCGAATAGACTTTAGTTTTTTAGGGGGCTTAAAATATATTTTAGTGTAGGGGAAATGTTGAGTTAAATATACGTACCGCTGTATCAAGTTTAACTTTGTATTATGAATGTATGTACTTTCTTGCTTGCTCACGCATTTTAGACAGTGGTAAGGATAGGCGTCATCTCATGTCTATCTAGTATTAAATTTCAATAAACATCAAGGTGATCTTATGTCTAGCTAACACCAACTAATAAGTTTGCCGTCAGTCTTTTAACAATACTGAGCTGAGGAATATTCTTGTTGACAACTTATTCGTTTCCATTTTTAAATTTCATTGAAATATGTAGAAATTAGATTGCATAATGTTTAAAAGTTTTCTTTGAAATCACAGGTGGTGGGCTGTGTCGTATTGACGTACTTTTATAATTATTTTATACTTTATAATGATTTGTGATGTGAACTAGTAAATTAAGGTTTCCTTTTCATTTTCTTAGTCGACATATTTTGCTTTACTTATACAAACTTCATTAAGGTCAAGATACCACCTTCTTACCAGTGCGTGATCAACCAAAAATATATATAGAACAATACAATTATTACCAACAATATATTATAAATCTATTGACCATTTTATACGAATAAACAAACAAAGATCCAAAATCTCACCAATTAATCAATGCACATAACAAAACGATAAATTTCATCACAATTCAAAAGTCCATTAATATAAAGGTACACGTATAATGACGAGAGCACCGATCCGAAAACGACAAATCGTCGGAGGCCCGGAAAGCGGCGAGAGGTGAAAACGGCTGGAAAATGGGCTGAAAGGCTGAAATTTATTGCATGTGACTTTGTGTAGTGATTGATCCATATGCATTGAATGCCGATGAAGTGTTTTCGAGTTTTGCGGCACTTTTAATTTACGACTGTACAACGTTTTTATTTTCCTTTAATATTGTGCTTGTAATTAATGTTTAGTGTCTATAGGAAAATAGATACATGGTTGCAAGTTGTCGCTAGCTATAGCTCGATATATCGAGAATACTTACAAATCGGTTGTCTTGACATTGATTGAAAAAAGCCTGTTTTCACTTAATGACTGTGATTATAATTCAAATAATTTTTATAACTTAATGAGGTAAACGGGTAGGCCTTTTAATAACTACTAATGCCTAAAAACTTAAGCGTAGATGTTATATAAGCATAGAGGTATATCAGGGATATACCATGCTTGACAAAATCGGCTGGAATGCGATCATGACATTATCTCTAAAACACGTACCTCAGTAGATAGCATAGGTAAACATAAATACATTCTATCTATATCGAAGAAACAACGACTACATTATCACCAATCACTGCTCTTTCGCTTCATCCTCATTAATTCAACGCTAATTCATATGGATCTATTAATAGAGATACTTTGGTTCTGTTGTAAAAACTTGCAAATATTCGGCTCAATGATATTGATGGTCCGATGTGAACTCGAAGAGGATTCAATTAAGGGGGCTAAGTTAAAGCGCTGATAAATTACAAGCGGCTGTCAGTGATTGCTGAGCGGATGAAGG
>LUGF01045421.1:13303-43553 GCA_001625245.1 Calycopis cecrops
TAGTTATAAGGTGTCTGCTGCTATCTACTCTAGTGTCCCTGTCAGTAATTTAGCTAAAGTTTTTTCCAGATATACTAGCGGCGTTTTGGTGACTTTGACTATCGTTTGACTATCGATGCCCATAGACATCCAAGGAGACTTATTGCTGCCGTGTCCCCCTCTGTCACTCCAATGGGCTATCCGAAACTCACAAACGAAATGTGACGTCATAGCTACTCGTATCACTTTGAGGATAATAAAAGTAACTGCTATAAATACATTAACGCTGGTGCGATACTAACTTAAACATTCAAAAAAGTGTTTTTCATCCAACGTAGTTTTTAAAAACGTAATCTGCTTATATCTGTCCACTGCTGAATATAGATGACGCCAAAACGGCCGGTTGTAAAAAGGCTTACCAAGATATCGTCCTCACTCCTTACCGACATTTGCTTAACTTATACCTACTATTAAAAATGAATAATAACCATTTCACGTTTAATTATTGACTCGATTTTTACAATAAGTGAAGGCCGTTTGAAATTTAGCTTTGAGTGTTAACATTGTTTCAACGCTTCGAATAACCCTTGCTATTTCTGAATGATGAGAAGTGAGCCGAGACATCCATTCACCTGTCCGGTCGGCTCAGCCTTTATTCTCTTTCAGGTATCTGTATAGAGCTGCAACACCTAATAACACGCGTTTTTTTGTTTCTGTGATATATTTGTTTACCATAAAAATAATTACCTAAATGTAGTTTATTTAATATGTAGTATTCGTAGTAATCATTCTAACCATAATATTTTCCTGAATATCTTCTCGATTAATGGTCATGTTTATCTCTTTACATGAAAAAAAGTCACACACAGTCAGTCATAGCGACTTCTGATTTATGAGAAAAAAAAACTTTCCTTAAATGCTAGACGTAGAGCCGGATAGTGGAAAAACTACTCTTTGCTGAGCTGTTTTTTTTAAATGCATTTGTATTGCACTCCAATAAAGGATAGTTTACAGTATTACTTTATTTTTTTTATTTGATTGTTATGGTATGATATGAATAATAATAATATCTGTAGACTTATAACGCTACCTTAGCCTAGCCCCATGCTAAGTACCTATTCTAAGGACTTGTGTTACGGGTGTATTTTGTTCTATCTAAATATCTAAAATACCATTATGTATTGGTTTCACATTTTACTAATCTTACTACATTATTATATTTTTAATGCCTTAATTAAGATAGTATAACCGAATCTGAACAAATGTGTGTAAACATGTTAAATACAAAAACGAAAAAAAGTGTTAATTTGTTAATCTCTAGGTTCTATATAATATAAATTTAATAGTTTATTATATGTATAATCTATTAGATGATTTGATGACAATAGTAATACAAAAAAAATTACAAATTGACAGCTCCATATAGATATTTGGCTCACAAACAGAAGCATTAATCGCGATAGCTCTGAACGGGGGCGATTGAAAAACGAAAAGAAAGTGTCTAAAGGTTTTTAAAAAAGAGAAATGATTGTGAATAGCTTTTAAAGGTGATGGGTGACAAATGGCGGTGTCGACGGATCCGAGCCTGAGCGATTGTTTCTGTTTCAAGCGAAAATACTCTTTGAAGGCTATTTATGATTTTTGCTGTGGTATCATTGGGAGTTTTTAGAGCAAGAGACAAACGGAAAGTCTTATTTATTGCTTGCATAAATAGATTAGTAACGATAAAAAGACGTGTTGCCCCTTATGCCTATGGTGGTTCTCCTGAATTTTCAAACTGCATAAGAATGATGACATAGCTTTCATTTATGTATAGCGGGAGGTGTTCTGTTAAACGCCTTTTACTTTTAAAATTACGATATTATTGAGAATTAAGTAATTGGAAATATTCTTTGAGTTTCATTTATTGTCCCGTGTACATGGGTCATATCTTTAAGACATGTTTTTTGATATTCCCTTGAAGTACCCTAATTTTTATAATATAACCAAAAATGCAAAAAAACTTAGAAAATTGTAAGAGGTAGTGCCAGACTGCATGCTTGCATGCAGCCGAATTGGGCCGGCACGGCCGAGGAGGTACCTCTCGCTTGCATGAGACCGGCTACTGTGCTGTCGCGTGCGGTTCGTGGGGTGTGTATGTAGCCGGTGGCCCATGGAGGTGAAAGGAGAAAGGAGGGCTGTGCATCTGTATAGCCTCTATGCGTATGTCTATGAAAATGACTTCAATTTCTCGTTTGCCCCCGTATACCATAAAAAAATGCGAGCCATTCAGTGACCACCCACATTGCCATGGTCCATGGTTATCCGCCGTACTCAGCTCCCCTCACCCATTTCCTTCCCAGTTGGTTACTGCCTACTCAAGAGCCGCACAAAACGCTATAGCTCATGTAAACGGGTGGTACTTTCCATTCGGCATTTTAAGAAGAACTAAAGGAGCAACCAAAAAAGAAATCTTAATTAATAATTTTCATGCTTACTACTAGGTACATGTCAGTAATATTTGGCTTAACGCGGTAATAGTTCTTCACTAAATAAGTTTGATCAAACCGTGCCAATTTTAAAACTCAGTTGTTAGAAACAGATAAAATTGCGGACGAAAGTCTCAATGGGAAACAAAATAAAAATCTAGGAAGAAATTAATACCCTATTATCTTCGCTCGCGATTGGGAACAATTACCTATGCCGGGGTTTTATTGCGGGAAAGTAATAAAAGGGGATTAGGGATTCAATAACTCCATTTGATAAAAGTTTCCGAGCACCTGCCCCGAATTTACGACCAACCCTTCACTGAACTTCGCGAATCATTACAGGCTTCATTGGTTTGGTTATTGCGTAAATATATTGTTGTGTCAATGCTTTAGTTTAGAGGCCTCTTTCTTTCGTTTGTTTTTAGGTTAATGAATTAAGAAATATTAATTGTGCTGCTTTAATTAATACATTTCAATAATGAAAGATAATGGCGAAAACTTATTTAGGCGCGTTAACTATTGGCTTGTGGCACTGTTACCGAAGCCACGTGTAGCGCCTTCTGTTATCAAATGTTTGTTTCTGTTCATCAAATTTTATAACATCAGTGTTACGAACAAAATGAAAGTATGTAGGTATAGAGCTGGTCAACTTTTGAAAATTAATTTAGAAATTATAACGGCTTTAGATATACATAAATAATGATAGTCAAGTAAATTTCGTGCGGTGTGTAAGTTGCCGGTGGCCCATTGAGGTGGGAGGAGAAAGGAGGGTAGCGCATCTGTATAGCCTCTATGCGGATGTTTGTGGGCGTCGGTAGTCATGAAAATGGCTCCGGCTGCTCGTTTGCCCTCCTATATCGTAAAAAAAAATATTAACGTTGCTTAGGAAATGTGAGCGAGAGGAATCTCCCCGGTCGTGTCGGTTGAGTTCCGCTGCAATGCAGCATAGCAGAACCTCTTACTATGTGAATATTTTATTAACGCTGTACTAAAACTAAATGTTAGTAACATATATTAACAGTAAATAACAGTAGCTGTATACTTATAACAACTATGCCTACTATAAATTATCACTCGATAAATTCAAAACACATTCCACATTGCATTGCTAATAAATCACGAGACACATTTTATAAATATTCGAGAATAAATTCGCTTTCTTAGAAGTAAAATTTTCAGACTAGAGAACTAATACTCCTTTACAATTTGTTTCCTTTGTAAACTAGTGAAACGCGCCAGTAGTCGAGGCACGAACACCTGAATTACTGCTTAGTTTGTTTATCCACCTACCTGGTGTATGCTAAATTAAAGCACTACGCTATGCTTGGAATTTGATATATCTGAAAATTAGTCTCCAAATATTAAGTTGTTTCTTGTGTGCTGAAAAATGAACGCAAACCACAATCAAATATGCATATTTGATGGTTCTTGTTGTACTCCACTAATGGGTCCTTTCACTAATGGGTGAAAAATTACCAATGATTTGGGGGAAACACGGATTTTGGGAGTCTCACAAAATGCGTAACTTCACATCGAGACGCTTGCTGGCCCACCGCACCGCTGGAATGCAGAGATTTTTAATGACAAGAATAGAGATAGATTGACAAGATAGATAAAAAGTTATAAAAGTATGGTTTTAAATATTTACAGCAACTGAGCTTAAAATCAAAACGCAGATACCAATTTTTCACAATTTCATGCTCGAGAAAATGGCGTGACCGCAAATTCCGAGCTATTGCTAATCGTTGAGCTCACCTGCCCTCTGTCGGTATTGTTTGCGAGGGATAAACGACACGCATTGATGTTTTATAATAGACACACATTATAAAATTGTTTTTAAACGTACAAAGAGATAATATCATGAATGTGGTGTGGTGAAAATTGGTAGTGACAATCAGTGGTCTCTCCCTGCCATTTTATTTAAACATCGTATTCATTTAAAAATTAGAGATTAACAAATGATGTTAATGCGATATTCATTTAGTACTTAAAAAAAATGGTTACTCTGCAACTGTTATCTCCACAGCAATACAGCACATGTGGATGATAGATAATATTTATATGAAAATATAATATTAAACAGGTATAATACAAAAATTAGGTTAGTAAAAGAAGGTCCTAAATAATCCGATTATCCGTGATCAATCTTCCCGTGAGGAACCACAATGAAATGAAGAGTTAACCTTAAGTTACAAAAATTTTATCTATATTTTATCATTTATCTACGCTATCATCCAATCAATCGGGGAAAATAAGTAAAAATGATCGAATTCACCTCACGTGCGGATGGACGGGGGGCAAAAATTGCCCTTTTTGTCCGTCGTGTGTATTTGCGAAATTACGGACATCACCGATTGTGCCTTTTGGTTTTTCAGATTCACACTTTTATTTTTTAATTGACATTTACAATATTCGCGTTGGGTTGGTTGATGAGAAAAAATGTTTATATAAATTCAGTATCTTTTTACTTAATGTTTTCTCAATACCTACTAGTTTTTCTTTTATACCTTATAACATAATTTAGTTATTTTTTCCTTTTAAGTTTACGCGAATTTAAGCGTTTTAAAACGCTATTGAAAAATATTAATAAAAACCGCTATAAGATCCGATAAAATAGTTTTTTCACAATGAATTATTTTTTCTTTAATTTATTTGCTTAGATGTAGGTATGTGTTTTTTTTCCTTTTGTATGAATTGAAGGTTTTTCGTGTAAAAGATGTAGATATGTTTTATGATTTTTTTTAATCTTTCAATTTTATAAATTAAATTATTCAATTTAAGTAACAATTAAATGATACATTTAGAAACAAATCTTTTTTAAATTGAAACAATCAGTTGGACCTTCATCATCCTTGCAATTTTTAATGATTTGATCTCTTACATTTTGGTAAATAAATTTAAATTAAGTACTAAACATGTTCAAATATTTTAACAATAAAATCCAGATTTGTAAAAGCTTGAAAATATCCTCGGTAATCAAACATCAGGTAACAAACGGCGGCAGCGGATTGCAATCCTCAGTGGATATAATTTTAATTAGATCTTGCACCGTTCTAGCTATTACATCTCGGCTCGATTTAAACTTGCTCCAACTCTTGCTCTATCGTTAAAAATATCTTTTCATTAAAATATTTTTATATTAGCTTCGTAGTTTTTCTTTCTTTCAATATGATACTATGAACGTGAATGTACGTGCGGTGTGTTGTTCAATGTTAAAAGTGTGGCCTTTACTTGATCAAGGACCTGTTTAGTCCGCTTCAGGCTGTTCTATTATTTGATTGTTGCTATTGTATTTTTTTTATGTTAAGGGGGNNCGACAAACGAGCAGTCGCAGCGATTTTCATGACAACCAACGCCTATAGACCGCCGTATAGACACAAGCAGATGCGTTACCCTCCTTCCTCCTCCCACCTCCATTGGCACGACAGAACAGCTGTCACTTTGCGTCGGTCTCGTGTAAGTGAGAGGTACCTCCCCGGTCGTGCCGGCACAATTCAGCTACATGCATGCATGCAGCGTGGTACTCCCTCTACCTATATTCCGTTATAATTATATTCTGGAAATTTGTATTATCTTGAATCAACCTTGATGAAATCTATTTTGCAAATAATATAACAACAACACACGCCTTTAGGAAATAATATTCACCTATCTTTTTAACATGTATTTCTCTATTATTATCAGTATTTCATATTACCTAAATGTCAAAGCGCTACCTCTATATTTTGCACACAGATCATGTACATGTACCTACGCAAATACGAAAATGAAGAAAAAATAAGATAGAATTAATCACAATCGAAAAAAATACCATAAAACTATTCGAAATATGATTGTGTTGGGAACAAAAATACAATACAAATAAACAGGGTGTCTGTAATAGTGCGTAACGGTGATTCCACCTGCTTCGGACAGACGGGCCCGGCCACGGAAATCGGTAACAAATCAAATAAGGCTGTGTACACATGAGGCACTAAAGCGTTTGTATATGGTCAAATTAATTATCATCATCATTATGAAGCACAGTCCGTGGTCAGTTGCTTGCATCCAGAGGCTTCCTGCGACTTTGACCAGTTCATCAGTCCACTGGGTCGGAGGCCACGCTACGCTTTTAGGCGCGAGCCGTGACTTGGGCTCTGTTAGCAATGTGGCCTGCCTATTGCCACGTCAGCTGCTTCTTTACTTCAAGAACTATGTCTGTTACTTTCGTCCTCGGCAGAATTGAACATCATTTATTATAATAATTATAATATCCCTGGCATTGTAAATAGGCGCCACTATAAGCTCCACAGGACATGGTGCTTTTTTTTATGATATAGAAGGCTAACGAGCAGGTGATTAGTGACTACCGCCGCCCATAGACATCCGCAAAACTAGGTGTCTTGCACGAGACGAGTTGCCGGCCTTTAAGGAAGAGGAATGCTCTTTTCTTGAAGATCCCTAAGTCGTATCGGATCGGAAATACCGAAGAAGGTAGCTGGTTCCATAGTACTGTTGTACGCGGTAAAAAATGACGTTTATACCGCACAGTACTTACTACATTTAGGAATATGGAGATGGTGGGCATGGAACATTGAGTTCTGTCGCGATGTCCTATGATGGAACTCAGCTGCTGGTATTAAGCCGAACTATTCCTCGGAACACTCCCCATTGAAAATACGGTAAAAGATGCAGCGGGAACCGACATCTCTCAGTAGGACCAAAGGATCGAGCTGCCCGGAAATAACAGGGTCATCAACGATTCGAGTCGATCTACGTTGAATACGGTCAAATGGATCTAGCTGATATTTTATATATATTGATTTTATATTTGATATTTAAAGTGACTTTAAACTGACGGGTACACTTTTGCGCTTTTCAAAGTACAGGGAAACGCCGCCAGATTCTAGACTAGCAGTAGACTTGCTTTCAGACTATCTGACTGATTGTTTCATGACTACAAAATATTTGGAATTGATGAACGTAGAAATTATCATAATACAAGTGAGTCTTCTACTTCAACGTATTCGAAATAATCGGGCACGACCAGTGGGATACTTCGCACATACGATACGGCCCTATGGTATCTATTCTGGGAGGCTTCCTCTGGTTTATGTGTTTTCTATAGGCATTTGGAGAAGAAGAGAGACGGAATATAACAAACATATCTACACATCACACATAACGATTATACATATAACTGCCTCTTTATATTACAAAAAAAAAAACTAATAATAATCGTCACATTAAATACCGACTGTTACAAAAAGCCTCGTGCGTCCCAGGCCTAATAGTAAAAAATACAATCACGTAGTATCGGGCGGAAGGTGAGGGGTCCAATAAAAATGTATAGAGGGATTTGTGAAGGAATAAACTCCATATTCTGACCACCGGCCGCGGCTTTACCAATTAATGAATTACCACGAGGTCGGAATACCAATTCCCGGATAGACCTACAATTTTTATAGTGAACTATCTTCTATTTTGGGGGACAAACGAACCAAAGCCTTTTGATGGCTACCAATGCAATAGACATCTCCACAGCTGTTAACACCCCGAGAATTTTAGGAATTATTTACTTTAGTAACGCATGTGCGTTTAGTCTACCGAAAACTCCATACAATTTTCTTTTATCTTACAGGGGGGGGGGGCTATACAGAAGCGCTGCCCTCCATTCTCCTCCCACCTCCATGAAACTTAATTGAATGAAAAAAAAAAAAAATTTAGTAGACTAAACTCAAACGCGTTAGTAAACTCGCACTCGTGTTGCTGATGTTTTGCCCCCCTTACTCGCGCCCTACTAACTGACCATCCGCAATTGCACGAAACGCGGAAAAGCTGACTATTCGCAATTTGTATATATTTTTTTTATTTTCTAGGGGGGCAAACGAGCAGTCAGGTAAATTTTCATGACGACTCCGAGGATATACAGATGAGTTGTCCTTCTTCCTCCTCCCCGTCCACGGGTCACCGGATACTTACAGTCCGCACGAAATGCGATAGCTCAGTCATTTTACGCCAGTATCGGTGATGTCGCGGTAGCCTGATTCGGCCACAGCCCACAACAACACGACCTCGTAGATATATTTTTTTATACAGTATCAGGGAACAACCAACAGTCGGAGCCATTTACATGACTACCGAAGCCCATAGACATTCGCATAGAGATTATACAGATGCGTTGCCCTCCTTCCTGCACCAACCTCCATGGTCCACCAGCTACTTGCACACCGCACAAAACTCTAGAACTACTGTTACTTTACACCGGTATCATGTAAGAGAGAGGTACCTCCCCGCATGCGGGCTCAATTCGGCCACATGCAACTATTCAGTGCGGCACTACCTCTTAATAAAACACATTAAAATTGCTAACATCTTTCGTTCAAGTCGGTCAATACTCTACCTCTCTTAAAATATCACCTCGGAAGTGGGATTATGTGGATTTGTGAATGAGCGATAGATAGGAATGCGGCGAGACATTGATTGATTCACCTTTGTGATCCACCGCGAATTCTGCTGACGAACTCAATGCAATTCAAAAATACCCGCAGCGGCCAGGGGATTGTGTATCTAGTGATCTTTGAAATAGAGATTACATTCCTAAGTGATAAGATTTCGATTGAATCGAGACAGACTGATTGATATTTTAACGGATTCCTTTATATTATTTACATTTATCTTTCTTTTTTTGGTCGAATCCATATTTTATCCGTTACATGTGCTTTGGTGTAAGATTCAGTTGTATATTCAACTCGTTTAAGAAGTATACATACAGACACCAGCGGGATTTACTTAGAGAAGTGACACGTAAATCCTGGATCCTATCCTGGATCCTGAATCCTGGATAGAGGTCCATGTAGATAGATCAATGAGACAGACATCCGATCTACGGGCGTTGGTAGTCATTAAAATGTATATTATTATAGCTTATTGCTCTACTATAAAAAGGCATGGATGAGCAAATAAAAAAAAATGTTTTGTTAACGCCGTAACATAAGCTGTGATGGGTTTTATACTAAATCCCATAAATTGGCAACCCTCACCTGACCGGGCCAGCTCAGCCGCTGTAATGAACAAAAAACACTTAATCTGACAACCCTAACAAAAGCCCGCGCATTACAAACATAAAATATCGCATTTGTTAAAACGACTGTTACAAAAATTAAACGTACGATATTTATGACAAATTGAATATTAATTTGAATGCGAATCTCCATTTGGGCTTATTTGAAATAATTATGTAGCTCTTATCCAAATGATGGCAATATTTGCCAATCTGTGTACTGATATAATATACGGGGTTGATACAAGCGAGAGACATTAAATTAAACCACATATAATATAAGTGCCTACAGTTAATCCGAAAGTTTTAAAAATAAGTTTATACGAAAATACTTTTTTCAAACAAGTTAAACAGCGAAGAAACATAAACACGCTTTGTACAAGCTCGAACTGCGAACGGCAACCTCATACGGGGTGAATGACCCCGGCCGGTCATAGTCGGTGATCAGCTGCAATACAGCGTGTACGAAGTGAGAAAAAACTTTAAAAGACTCCTGTGGATAATTTATTGCTCCGATCGATATGATTTTTGTTGTGTAGCCTGATATTACACTCAATATGTGGTTTCATTTAATGCCTCTCGCTTGTAGCAACCTTGTATATTTTACAAAGTTTCTGCAATTGAGTATATTATCTTATCAGGTTTATCGAAAATTCTTCATTTTTCTTTCAGCAAACGAATATTCCGAGCGTTACGATGGCGGACATATTTATCCGCACAGTGGTTTAGGTGAAGTAGACCACCACACTTTTACAAGTCACACGAGAAACCTCTCATGTCACTTTATGTGAATCTTTTTTCAGCTGGAGTGGCCACCAAGTAAAGCCAGTCGGTTCAGTTGTAAAGCTGCGACACACTCCCCATTTCGAAACGAAAGGTGAATTCTCTCCAGATATTTATATTTATTACACAGAAGATGATGTAACAACGTGTAAGATTAATGAAATTTCGCAGATAATTTGTCGGTTGTTAATTTAGCAAGTTCACAAGACAAGCACGCAAAGTTAATGAGATTATCTATGAAAGTGCCCGGAGTTCCGCAAACGTTCTGAATTATTCATCGATCCCTGAGTTTGCAGGTGAGATGCAGTTTCCAGCACTTTGTTGATATTACCGGAGTAGAGTAGATGAAGTTTCATCCTTTAAGTAATTGTGAATAATTTTAATATTCTTTGCATATTCAATTTCGAATATTTTACTATAGTCTTTAGTTTTCTATCGTACGCAAGTAGATTTTTATAGTATGGGTTAGCCGCGTCATGCGGTTTCACTCGCACAAATTTCGAAACCGTGGCATAGTAGGGGCTTATCTAGTTTCTTTTAAATATATCAGTAGATTTATATATTTGAGAAGAGGTATAATTAGAGGTGTGATTGAGAAAATATACTATAACGCGTATATACACAATCATCTATTCAGCAATTTCTCTATGCACATTCAGTGTCCACGCGCTTAGTAAGGTTCTTTGTACTTATGACGAGTTCACCCCAGATTTCAGGTTCTTTCCTTTCCTTTCTATAACGATTGAACTATAGTTAGTTTATATTACCAAGAAGAAGAAAAAAGTATCAAAAAGTCGATTAAAGATTACATTGAGAAAAATAGGTGTACTTATCGTATAAGTATATTGCTATATGGCTATTTATGCTGTATATAGATTTCTACTTGGTGAGACTCCCGGGTTAACATAAGGAGAAACCCATAACTTTAATATTTATTCTTAAGTAGTTATTACTTATATCGGATTACGCCTATGTTACAATTTCCTAAAGTACGACTTCAATCTATATGCCAACAAATCGCATTATAGATCTAAAAATAACAAACATCACAATGTGAATTAGATTTTTAATCCTAATTTTTATATGATAAGTATTGCCAGAAAAGACAAGCTGATTAAGTAGCTACATCAATATACATAGACTTCAGCAAGGAGGTACGTCAAAAACAATGAAAGAAACGCGAGCTAATCTAATTGAATCGATTCAAAGAAGTGAAGAGTTTGCTCCTTACAGAGGATACGGACGGACGTCTCGGGCCAATATAAATGTAAATGTTCCTGAGGTATACAGTTGTGGTCAGGGATTGATAAAGATTCGTTTCACAGATGTGGCATTTAGGTGTTAAAGTGGATCATAATACGGTCGCTACAATTCAGATATTGAATTTACAAAATAATTGAGCAAATTTTACAGTCATTTAAAAATGATTAAGTAGGTAATTAAAAAATAAGTATACTAATTATAGTTGGAGCTTATTTAACATATTAAAAAGTGTGACGTGTTTCTTCTTATCAGAAAAGGAATCGTATTAGATTTTATTATTAATATGAGCCAGAACTTTTTATATAAATCTTAATGTAAAAAGAGAAGTTTTTATGATAGATAACGTATTATAATAGCTAATTCCATTAATGGAATTTACTTAAATATAAAATTAAAGATGAAAAGGTCTAAATGCTGTCCTAAATATTTAATAATTTAATTACTGTATAATAATAATGAGGTTTTATTACAAATGCATATAAACTATCTACAGCTACTACAATGTTACTAACAAAGCCAATATTTTTTTAGTAAGATATACTACCACCCATGATAACCTAATCAGGCCGGTATGAGCTCTCTCCACAAAGTGACGGCCATAGTGCTACGTTTAGTGGCATTATAAATGTTGCGTTTAATGCTGAAATATACTTTTCAGCCTATATTACCATACCTACCAAATACACACATAATTAATAACTTTTTTAAATATTATATTAAATTATTCCCTGCTAATAAACAAAGTTATAAACTTTACCTCGCTATA
The DNA here is from genome assembly GCA_001625245.1 of Calycopis cecrops. Taxonomy (NCBI): domain Eukaryota; kingdom Metazoa; phylum Arthropoda; class Insecta; order Lepidoptera; family Lycaenidae; genus Calycopis; species Calycopis cecrops. The sequence continues at coordinate 25,605 of LUGF01045421.1, forward strand.
ATATTAATATAAATTATATATATTTTTTAATCGTATACACTTTAATTTTATACAATGTGTGGCTATTCTAGTGTAAACTAGTCTTTGGCTCAACATATCGAGGACGTGCGTCCCGAATCACAAGAGCCCTCATGCATAAAGAAACTAGACCGCAATGGCGCATCACCGCCACCTGCACGTCAAACGACTGAATATTTCATGACGTAGAACAAATTATCGGGGAGCGTATGTGACCTGCTTCTGCCGAATGTTGTTGATAAAGTAATTATTTATTATAACAATCATCGTCAGAATATAGTAGAAAATGCAAGCCCAACTGTTCGTTTAGCTCCTTACACTTTATAAACAACATACAAGCCTAATCTGCATGTATGATAATACTAAGAAAAACAACAACCCTTCCCGACTAATTGTTTCGTGGCATCGAAACGTATGTTACTGTACTGATAGATATATTAATAATAGATCTATATTTTTACAACAATCGTTTATATGAAGTTTTGTTAATATTACAAAATACAAAAAGAGTTTTAATTACTTTACCTACCTCAAATATCAGTCTCTTGAAAATTAAATATGGTTTATTTGTATGAAGACTAAGCTATGATGGACTAAGCCGGGTAATAAATATGTGTAAGGTCATGAGGTATCCACCAATTACCACCATATAGCATTTCATTTTGAATAATCAGTTTAAAAAATAAATAAAAATTAACAAAGTATCAATTTAAAAAGTGTTAAGAAGTGGTAAATAATAAAAAGAGAGAAAATGAACTATCCTCTTTGCTACATTTTAGCCGAATAAGACTGTTGCACCATGAAAGTGCTATTATATAGCATTTTTGCTATATAGCTATAGCTATATAGCAAAAATGCTATATAGCCGCGTTTCATGAGATTTGTATGTTCTGCATGACTAAATCTGGCAGAGGCAACTCATCAATTACAATTAGTTTTTAATCAATAAAACTTATTCTGAGGTAAATATACAAAGGTTATACCTAAAATGATTCATCAGCATTCGTAATAGAATGATCTATAATAAGAGATCCCATGTTGTAGTATACCTAAGTGAGTCTGCAGGTGAAGGTTTATCAGTAAGCAATCGCCTTTTTCCTTACCGTATAACAAAAATAAACCCATTTAACCATCAATCTTAATATCTGTATCTGAAGTACAAAGTAGCGCCAGTAATTTATGAAATTAAAAAAGGTCTTTGTGCATATTTAATCCACAACAAAAGCAACCCCCACCTGACCCCCGCGAACTTTCCACTTTTAATGAATACTTTATTCAATCGCCGAACTTACGGAGTTTTCATGATTTTTATATTGCGAAGTTGGGACCGCATTACCTATGCATTGTCCCGCTGTTATATACGTATTTCATTTCAGACGAGACATCTGTTGGAAACTTTTTACGGTACTCCGAGATTTGATTTCGTATCATTACGATTTTCTTTGGATGTTGGAAAAATCAATCTGAGGTAATTTGCATTTATTTCGGTTTTTGTAAATGTGTTCTTAGTTTTAATTTGAATTTACTGTACTTAGAAGTTTTCATTTTTATTGCATGTTGTTAAAGCGTTTTCACATTGACGAGTCTGATATCGGTATCGGATCCGATACCGATATGAAGCTCTAAAAATGTATGTAGTTTCTATCTCCGATTGCCAATATCGCTGAGAACAACATGTAAATGAAGTACATGATTCATATATTAAATCTACCCCGATATCGGTATTAGCACCAATATCTTTATCAGAACAGGCCATATGAAGTAGCTCTAAAATATATATTTTCTCATATCATAAAAATTGAAATAAAAAGTACATGTGATTCTAAAATCTACAATCGAATTGAGCTGTTTAATAAAATTATTGTTAATTATGAGGCTAGCTTAAGATGATTTTATACGTGCCTAAACTTTCTTTTTAATCAGTTACATTATTGATACCAAATAATGAGTGCGTGTTCAACTTTTATATTCTCCATATTCTTGCGATTTATGTTATTTGTTTGTATTAAATTTCGAAGTAACATTCTAAACCATCTAATATATTTTAGGATTTAACAATTTTTTGAACGCGTTGGCATTCTATTCGTTTTAATTAACTATCAATCAAACACTGAGTAGATCAAAATATTCACGCATTCTGGTTTCTTGTTTTTTTTTCTAATATATTATTATGATTAATTATTATTGCTATTTAAAAATTTACCTATTAAACAAGTTAGCTGCACCCACAATAATTTATATCGATTACCTTGTATCGCCTCTAATTTATTCACACATCTGTCACACATTTGACACATAATTTGATAGAACACGTATTCTCGTTATCAACAAACTCGTCATAAACGCACCTAAATCAAATACAAGATGATTTTTACATTGTATTTTATATCTATAATTGAGTAGTAATAAATATGTATGGGTATGCCATGCTATGTTATAATAGAAGGAGTTACCTAACACTTCTTAACATTTATACCAGACCAGTAATTAATATTCTTGCTATATTTTTTTATGCAGACTTGTCAGCCCGTTTTTTCCTCCCTTGTAATGGGCCAACGAAAGCAAGGGCCAAGCAGCACGATACTCGAAAGCATAGCTGATACTTAATGTAAGTACCCATAGAGGCCGACCTAATGTAGCATGGCACCAAATCACTCATTTTATTATATTGTAGAAGGTATCAAGTAAAAAAAAAATCAATATGTATAAATAGTATAGCACGCTAATAATATAGCTGGGTCTATAATATAGGTGGTCAATGGCGGAAAACCCAATTACTCCTATGAATGTTCCTAAATTACCCTGACAAAATCTAAGTTTGTTAGCTCAAGTCTATCCCCTCCACAAACTAAAATGTTTGATCCACCGCCGTCAGTGGTTGACGTACTGCTGATAATGACTAAGACAATATTAGCTCGCCCTACCATCTGATGTCGTGCACCTTCGTTTCATTTCCTGATACATCTCATAATATATTTTTTGCACATTTTTTTTCTAACGAGACGTCGAAGGCGCATTAAGTATAGAAGCGGATTCAACTAATTATTCTTTTCTTCTAACTAATCTATTAATATGTTAGTCTTTGTGAACATTTCCAGGCCTTGCCTTGAGTGTAGAGCAGAGTAGCCCAAAGATAAACCTTGATGTCTTGGGTTTGGTACAGGCCATATCAGGTCAGGTATAGGTGTCTCTGAGACATTTTTTACCGCCTGGAGTGCCGCCCTTTATTTTTAAATTTATTTATTTTTATTCAAAATTCAAGTAGCTGTTAACATCAACTAACAAAGTTTCAACTATAAGGCCCCGATAGTTTCGGAAAAAAAATACGTACGGACGGACGGACGGATGGACGGACATACAGACATGACGAATCTATAAGGGTTACGTTTTTTTTTCATTTGGCTACGGAACCCCAAAAAGGGAAAAGAAAGATTAAAGAACAGAAGAAGTAGACAGATTTGGACGCAGGGCAAGGCGCCTGAAGAGGTCGCCATTACATCGCTCTGTCATGTAGGTAGTCCTAGGGTGCAGTGCAAATATTCTGTGGAGGTGGCAGTTGGTTTAATCGGTATTTAGTAAAATCGCGTGGCACAAACATAGCACTCCACCAAACTTCAACCAGATTTATTGAGGTAAAACAACGGGATTGTCGCCTGTCGGCAGTGAACAGTTGAAGAAGAAGAAGAAGAAGAAAATGGCGCTTAAATAAATTTTCATTTCAAAAATAAAATATAATTGACGAGCTTCATCTATATCATACGTACATGCAAACGATGTTAGCAGCGATTTTCGTCATCTAAAAATATGCCCTAATAATCTAAAAAATAAAAAAAAAACTGCAAATTTCTACTAATAAGATCTGGCTAAACACAAATATTTAAAATGAAATTGTATTCAAGTACCTTGCTATCTACTCTGAAACATATAAAAATGCTGTTAGCATTTAGACATCATCAACAGCGTGTTTTTAACAGTACCACTGACTGAAGAAAAGTATTAATTAAACAGTAACAAAACACCACTAAGTAAGTAGTATATGTAGTTTAATACTACCTATCCCTAACCCCGGCGGTAGCTAAGCATGATCCATAAACGTGACCCCTCGTAATATCCAAAAAAGAAAGACCAAAAATAATCCTATTCCATGCTATACGGCGTTCGTTATTAGGTAGGTATGATCGAGGCAGCGCCAAACACTGGATTTCAATAAAGCTTTCGACCTTTTGTTACGTGTGCTACCAATATTTGAGCACGGTTCAACCGCTGTGATATTAAAAGATTCATTTCAGATGAACGTTCGTTCATCATTGGAGCCTAGCTCTAACATCCAGTTAGGTCTTAGGTTTCTTATTGATCCATCGAAAAGTACCAATATAGCTACACTACGGATTTCTGAATACATTTCTTTTCAGATATATCGTGACTTTACATTTACTGTTTTATCAATAGCCAATCTATTGACTTGTGTCTGGGATTTATACAACCATATTATTTTATCTTTAATAATATTATTATTGTTTTTCCAGCTGAGTTTTACGTGGAATAAATATAACTTACTCTTATATCATGTCATGTCACTTACATTAAGGCCACATGAATTTTAATTATTATAAGCTCATAATTAATATTTATAATTAAAGATATACTATGAGGATAAATTTTACATACGACCAGTTGGAACCATTTTCATCACTACCGACCCTTTACTAAAGTTAACATAATATAGACTGTTGTAAAATGTAATTTACGTAAAATAGCTGAACCGAAAGTATTATTTATATACGACATTCAATTAAAATTTTAAAATAGAATTAAACTAAATTTCTTCTACTAAATTCAGTGTAAAATTTTGCTACAAACTTACGCCGTGACTGCGCAATGTAAGCGCCTCTTGGCGCTACTTTAAAAAAAGAAACCATCACTAATTGCAACGACAATGCTTTGTCATTAATAATAATGATAAATGATATTCGTCGAGAGCTGGAGTGATTCAGTGCGTCCGCCTGTCGGACACTGTCTAGAAATAGTTGGTATCGCGTGCCGCATAATTCATTTCATTTATTTAGAATTGATTTGATACCGCCTCGAATGTGTAACGCATAAATTACTACAGGTGTTTCCTGAGTCGACTTTTTTTTGAACTCGCGTAACAAGAGTTATTTAAAATAAACGCTCTTGATATTTATTTTGGATAACCTGTAATATGTTACCATTCATACATAATATAAAACATGACTTAAACAGAAATTTATTATATACAACGTTATTTTTGATTATCGTACCGTACATCGTTAAATGAAACTTTTTAACAACAGTTGAATTCTAATAAGAATAAGAAGTCTTCCAATTATTTTACATTCTTCCTTTAAAATTTGTGTTTTCTTTTAAGTTAATCTCTATCCGGTTTATGTTACTTAGTGTTATAATAAATTGATCAGCAAAGTAGATCTGAAATTCTGAACCAACACTCATGGAAAACTGAGGACTGAACCGATATATTAATGTGATTATTGATCATGTAGAATTATTATCAAAGTAGGTGAGTGTAGTTGGAATACTTACGATATCTTAACATATATAAATTACGTGTAATGTTGTTTGTCTGCGATGGCTCCTAACTCGTGAACCGATTTAATAAAAAAAAAATGTATATGTGACTTTATCCTTCTTAAGGCTGGAGCCACACGGGAGTAATTTTTTCAGTCGTGAGTCGCAGTATTTCGGCCGTGTAATTTCTGCTCCAATCAGTTTCATACAAAAGTCATATTTCGTTTACACGGCAACGGAAAATGAGTAGTCGGCCGACTCACACGCACAATCCCAGCAGAATTCAGCTCGCGTTCGCAATAGAGGTGCCAACTTCAACAAAAACTCTTTGTTTTTTTTTAGATTCAATATATCGGTACCTATTGTACATCGAATAATAAACTTTTCTTTTTGACTAAACTAATAGAAGAAAGATTGTATAGATAAAATTTAAATAACGAAACTTGGATTTTTAGTACGTTAATTGTTAATAATCTATTCTATATATTTTTTTAATACAAACTCAAATACATCAATAATATAATTGTGTGACATCCACACTACACAAACATCCAGTACAAGTGTTTCAACTGCAAAGCAACTGGAAAGTTTACGTTCGTGTGGCGGCCAAGCATAATTTCTGTCGAGCAGAAATTACCCGGCCGAAGTTCTGGGACTCACGACTGAAAAAATTACGCCCGTGTGGCTCCAGCCTAAAAGGTAGGATATGGATTCGACCTCGATAGCCATTTTTTCCCAAGCAAAGCGCGGCCCGGTCATCTAGTATAATATAAAATATAATACAAAACATACAATCAGGTAAACGTTTCACAGGCTGGTGTTTAGCACAAGTAAAATTAAGCGCCATAAAACAGGTTGGTGTGCGAAATGCAAATGCACATCGCAATAATTTCCGCGGGGAGTGTGTTCCATAAATATGTGCTTTCCTGTTTGTTCCGCAAGGCTATTGTTCTCCAAATATATGCGGCGCGGATTTATTGCGGAAGTATTTATTTATGAACACTTTTGGTTCAGAGTATTTAAGATAAAATAATAGAAAAGTGTGATGGGCAATGAAAACAACTCATGAAATTTTAATATACTGAACTTTTTCGTACTCGATACTTGATTAAAAAAGAAAATATTGCTGCATTTTTTATAAAAACACAAAAACATCGATGATTTATTTATCAAAATAATCGGAATCATATACGTAATTTATAAGGTGCACTGAGGAAAAGTTTCCCATATGCTGTCCTAGATCAATATAAACTCATACTCATAAAATATTATAATATTTAATTTTATAGTTTATGTAAATTGTCGTTGTAAAGTAGTACCATGCTGATGAATATAACTTAATTATTAATTACAATTAAAGCTCCAACAAACACTTGAACGAAACGAGAATTAAGCGAAATAAATTAACGAATTCCAGTTCGATCAATGGAAGACAAACGAAATTGCCATTGGAAAAAGTGGAGCGTTGGAAATGAATCACTCCATTCAGTTGAGTTAACAACCGCATTATACCCGCGTTTACAGGAAAACGAGAGTACGACCCCCATTACTCATCCGGTTGCTGTATTAATGACAGCCAGCTGCCTGACTTACCTTTTGCGTGTCTGTGTGCTGTGCAAGGGAGGAGCTTTAGCGATAATCGCAAATTGCCTCGGGTGTGGCACAACCGTTTGAATGAGCTGTAATTTTCGTTATGCTCCCTGTCAGTGCAGTCGTAGCATTTTGATGAGTACTGACGTCTATGAACATCCGAATTATTGTTACGTCTATCCGCTTCGTTGTTTCCAATGAGGTTGTCCGAACTACTTCGGTTCACACCAGCAGCCGAAAGATAGTTGCGAAGTCTAGATGTAATATAGGATCCTAAGCAGAGCCACACAAAATGATGACGTCATCTGCTAATCTGCTTGGCCCTTCTTACCTCCTTCCCACTAATAACAAGAATTGTTTCTAATACTTTTATAATTAAGAAAAAAATATGTTTTTTCAAACAATTCGTATTGTATTGTTATACCTATATATTGCTAAGCATTTGCTATTAATTTTGTTCTTTTTGAAGATATTTTTTTATAATCATGTTAATATGTTATACACATTACCGACCGATTAAATTGATTTAAAACGTAATTATTAGACAACTGCAATAGTGTTATGAATAAGTGTTTCATAAACATGCCAAAGTGTGGAATACTCTACCAGCGTATGTATTCCCTGATACCTACAACTTAGGAATCTTCAAATCGAGGGTGAATAGGTACCTTCTAGGCATGCGTGCTCCATCGTCGGCCAAGTCTACACTTTCCACCAGGTGAGGCATTGGCCAATCGCAAGCCTATCCTATATGAAAAAAAACATGCTATTTAATGCAATAATGTATAAATAAATATTATATTATACTTGAATAATTTATTGAAATAGGTATAACATCTGAAGTAAAATATTAATGATCACAATATGTTAGATACATTGTTATAGTGGGTTCCAGCACACAAGTAAAGTAAACTCTCCCGTGATGAGCCCTCAGCCACCCGATGGTGGAGTAGCGGTTGTATGTCACCGCTTTCCTGTGGTCTTTAAAAGGCCGATAAACTGGCACACCGCTGGGGTTTAGAAGGGAGGGGGAGCCTTTGTTTGACTCTCGAGTCCCACATACTCTCTAGGATATTCCTAACTCGTGCAATTTAGGCACACGTTAGGAATTGCACACCCCAGCGAAAACAAAAAAAACATCTTTGTTATAGACGTTCGTAACTTAGACCATATTTACCTTCAACAGTAAGGCAAACACAATATTATACGTACTGTAACAAATATACGGTTCAAATCTCTTTAAACGAACTGTAAGGGCTTTTAGAGTAGGTTGCTTTAGGGCACTTCATTCGTAACAATTTTTCTTTGTCGCAAAGAGACGGATTTGGGTAAAATTAATTTTGCGAGGAAATTTTATTAAGAGATTTCTAAGGTGAATGTTTTGTTGATGATAATATAATTTGGGTCCTTGGAGAAAATAATATATATACATAACTGATCACAGTAGTTTGATGTAGATGAGTTACTATGAATAGAGTTAAGAAAAAGAGGGAAAAATAAAGGGAGAAGCTACCAGATGCAGCCTTTTGATCATTGCCAACTCGCTAATGCAGATGTGTAATCTACATTATGAACAAATATTACTTTCCTTCTCTTTTTCACTCAAGCAGGCCAGCCAAGACTTATAGACCGCACGAAATGCGACGTTAGAGCTGTCACATTCCAGAAGTACCTATCATTTGATGGTAAGGTACACAAAATGATACGTAAGCCAGATAAATTTTACAATCAAGGTTTCTAAATGAAGTTTATTCAAGAAACACTGCCAGTATTTGTAATTTAAACACGAAACTTTTACAAAATTAAGAATTTTCAGGTTTAAAATTCGCGTCGCGCCGCCGCGCCGTCCTGCGGCAAACAAGGCGGGTGCAAATAAAATTAATTGACTATTCCGTTCATACCTGTCGCTAACGAGCTATGAATTTTATAACAATACGGCTGCAATGAAATAAACAAGAATAATCTTTGAGTGAAGAAATACTTTTCTAATAAATAAAAAGGAGAAGAAATATGTAGTAAGTTACAATATACATTTATACATAATATAATGAAACTAGACATCATTCTCTCTGTGTCTTGTGCGGCTGTCACGCAAAAACTACTGGATGGATTTTGATGAAACTTTTTTGTTATAGGTATATTATATGTACCTATAGATCCTCGGTAACATTTAGGCAATAATTTATCAATATATATATAATGCTACAATTGGTATCTCGATTTGAAATACACTGTTCCAGGGCAAAATAACGAATTGACAAATCGGCCTCATAACATTACACGTAACCATGACAACATAATATTTTGACAAGACAACGGCTGTCGGGTCAACTAGTACTAAATATAAGGTATTAGACTAGATTATGGGAATGAAAAAACTGAATCACTACAGATAAAATCATATTATAGATTACTTATTTAATTCGCTAAAATGTAGGTACGCATCAATTTGATATTTCTGCATGTTTAAGTTTGCTCTTTTGTTAACTTTATGGATAAGAGAAAATTAACAAATTTTATCTTGAACAACTACTTCAATTATGAAGAACTTCGAACTACTTTAGTAATAATTTTATTAAGTATGTAAAAACAATCATTTTTCAATGCTAATCTATATGTATGCTAATCTTTATTAATTATACCATGGAATCATTAAAATGAGGAATGTTCCTACTTCTTGTTAAGACTTGACTGTATTTCTTAGTTATTTTTGTTAGGGAGATCACAAATTAGAGCCCTATCTTTCCGTGATATTATAAAAAATAGCGCTCTTGTTTCGATAAAAGTTTCCAGAACGAAACCTCAATTTGCCTTGCATCCCTATGTTGAATTTAATAAAATAAATAGTTTTACACATTTAAAAAGATAAAAACATCATCACGTAAAAAAAACAAAATTTTATATAAATAAGTATATATTACAATCCAGCGGAAACAGATACCAGGAAGTGACGTCGATCCAGTTTAGTTGCCCGCACTCAAACACAAGCGACATCTGTCGATAACACTCAACTCAATGATACATCATCAAGACGGATAGTTGGTCCGTGATCCCGTAATCCCGGCTCACCTGCGGGGCTTGGGCGGGCGGTCACCGTTAGATAAGTAGCCGGAATGAGTTCAGAATTTTTCTGTTTTTTGTTGTGTAAAAATATGCATGTTGATAATTTTAGTTCGTGTACCAAGTCAGTTATTTTATTATTATTAATAGATCACAACATTAATCACAGCAGCAGCATTTTACATTATAATATTTAATTGACAACTACTTGTATTTGATTTGGTTGTTCATATATCAAAGAAAGAAAGTATATTAAAATCCTTATTTAAGTTTTTTTAAAAGATTATTGAGCAATATAAAAGATCAAAATGATCGAGACGATACGTATTTATAATTCTACTATTATTATAAATACGAAAGTTTGTAAGGATGTTTGTTACTCTTTCACACAAAAACTACTGAACGGATTTTCATGAAACTTTACAGTAATATAGCTTTCATATCAGAATAACATGATAAGTTAAAATTTTGAATCATTTTTGAAGTCCGAAATCCACGCGAGCGAAGCCGCGGGCGGAAGCTAGTGTAATTATATATTATGTTGTGAGTTGGATCTAATACGGTAAAAACGAACACAGACATATTTCTATCGCATTACAGTAAAATTACGTTGTTTTTAGGGTTCCGTATCTCAAAGAGAAAAAACGGAACCTTTTTCAAGGCATCAAGACGTAACTGACCTTCCTTCAAGACGTAACTGACCTTCGTATTTGACAAAAATTTCAGCTTAATCCCTTCATGCATTTTAGAGAAAAAGGTCTTAAAAACCATGCATTACGTTTGGATTGTTCTTTCCATTCATACGGAACCCTCGGTGTGCAAGTCGGACTCGCACTTGGCCGGTTTTTTTTTGTACATTTACCTACTATTACTTATTGCAGTAAAATCGAATAAGGTAAGGGCGTGCTATGGGAGAGGCCTATGTTCAACAGTGGACTGCAATAGGCTGATGATGATGATGAAGGGTATTTTCACCTTTCATTTAATGATCCTTAAGTGATGCTATTTTTATACACTTCTTGTCTTTTGTTATTTGGTTTTCTGATTGTTAATTTGCGTCCTCTATTCTACGTCTAAGAATGAAGCCACAACAAAAGAAAAATGCAAGTGCACCAAGCGCAATAAAGAAAAAAGTACTTACCTATGTAAATACGAAATAAGTCTTATTTATTATAATTCACTTTTACAGGGCAAAACTTTTATAATTCAACTTAAAACGTAAAATTTGATGCTTACGAAAGTTTACCTGAACACGAAGTTTTCAGTTTAAATGAAAAAATAATTTCAATTTACGAAGTCCTCCGAACTTGGCCCGACAATTTCAAAGACGACAATTTTACATCTTAAATTCAAGTTGGAGAAACTTCAAAATATGGATTTGTTAGATATTCAATTTTATTCCGATTAAGTTTGTTTTTTTTATTTTGAATTAAAATTAATGAAGTAAATAAAATTAATGACATGATTGTTTATAAATTGATATTCTTATTCTTTCTACATTAATTTAATTATGTAATAAAGCCTACAAAGAAATGTTGCAAATAATATACGGATCAATATCTCAAAAAACAGTATTATAATTTCACCCTAATGGTGATTGATACAATAATCAATATGTCTAATGGTTGGAATAAAGATGTACCTACCTACGTAGTTTTTAATATTCCGTATTCGAATGTCCATTTTTCTGTCTATCATCAGACTGTATCTCATAAACCGTGACGGACTGCAACATAACCAGATGGTTTAAATTATTATATACAAGATATTTATGTTGCCGTAAAATATGGTCAATTACAATGTGTCACTGAAAAATACTATTACAAATGCAACGCTAAAGTAAATATAAATTTGTCAACTTATTTAAGTTATAATTCTCGTACTACAATGGCCAGATTTTGCATTTGGCCAGATTTTGAATCAGCTGACGAAAATAACAGCAGTTTGTTTATTTATTTAAAGGAGACTGGCCGAATTCGTAAGAGGAATTTAGTTCATATACCACTTTTGCCCAGTCTCCTTTGCATCACATAGGTACAATTTTACAATATTAGATTTAGACATTAATTGTTATGACGTGTTCCTATATTTTTATGTTTTGATATAGTTTAGAATCCTAATATCTTTTAACTTTTAAACACACATAAAAGTAATCTGTAAAATGGCGGGTTCTATTTTCGAGTAAGTACGTCCGCAGATCCGCCGAAATTAAGTATTCTCCCATAAAAGATGTTGATGATGAATAAATAACAAAGAAACTGAAACTGTGAATCTGAGCGTTTTGAAGAAGTGGATATAAAAGTATATACACAGAGGAAGGGAAACAAAGATAAAGTTACTCGGTTCAGGTGCTTATCCGGGCGGCGCCGATGGAAATTCCACAACAAGTTTTGTATAACTTGTGACAGTTCGCCTGTAGCTGACAGATGACTGCCCTTTTACCTATACCTAAAACAAAAAGAGGATGTATATAAATGAACAAAAACATATTCCAAACTTGAAAAATGTTATTGTCTTGAAAATGCTGGTTTTACTCAAAGCTTCTTTATAAACTTATATCGAAATAAGGTTGCATTAAGAAAATAGAAAATGAAATTAAAGAAGAAGAATCGGGCACCGATATACACACTAATTCATAGCATAGCTTAGCAGATAATTCTTATTTAAAAATTTCAATGTCTTTTGCTTCGGTAATTAATATACAGTTTCTAAAGTAACTGATAATAAAGCTACAACCACAGTCATACCGGATATTTATGCAAATTAATATTTGTACATGATTTTTTTTTGTAAGTTCGATACATTTAATTTTTAAAGTTGCATACTTATTTATTATTCATTAGTTATAAGAAAATGAAATTTATTATTGATATTTTCAATAATAGCTGCATTTTGTTAAGATATTAATTGCATACTTTCAAAGTGGATTAAAGTAAGGCTAAAAGTGTACCCTTCTAGTATCCTCTATCCATTATCCACCTCCGTATAAGCTCGCTTGCGGCGTAAGTCTAAAATCGTGTTTGATCCGGTTTGGGCCGCCATGAACTGGAATAATCCCATCCACCTGATCCGGTGCGATCCCGTCGGGCGACTTGCGGCAGCACGAGCCCGCTGTTCGCTTCACGGCCCAAGTTTCTGTACTCTAAATATACCTTTTAAAGTTTTTTATCTATCAACTTTCTATGCGTTGTGACACAGAACTCTTTTTATTATAATATTTTCGTGTAGTACCTAGTAATACAGTGCAAATACGCGTGTTTTCTTTAAAATACGAGACTGTTACAAACATATATAATATACTCTGATACTGATGTTAACGGTGGTATTTTTTATAGTATAAGGCGGCAAACGATAAGACGATGCCATTTTCATGACCACTGGCTGACTGACACACTGAAACATGACACAGCTGTCACTTTACGCCGGTATCTTGTAAGCGAGATGTAACTCACCGGTCGTGTCGTCATAATTCAGCTACATCCATGCATGCAGCCGTAGCATTACCTATTACTGAATAATGTCATATGTAAAATATATTATAATTTATAAGTGATTCTCTTTAACGAATGAAGAAATGAGTGTAAAGTGAAATGAGCAGAATGAACGAACTGATGATAGCTATAATTTATTAATCTTCAATCATCTAAAAGGAAAAACACCTCAAGGCAATTAAGCTTTTTAAATACCTTTCAGCCTTTCGTGAAATTACGGAAGGGTGGTTAAAAATTGGTGGGGCGCCTTCGAATACCTGACTAATTCATGCAAACGAATGCAAGCCAATTAATTAAGAGCAGTCCGACTACGTTCAGAAATCTGCTGCCGTCGCGCGTTGGTGAAAGCGATGGGGGATTTTCAGACAAGCAGCGATTTGGGATGTATAATTTATATAATCTTTCGCATTAAAAAGATTGGGGACAAGATTATTAGAAGGTACAACAACTAACTATTTGCAGTTTCATGCCAAGCATATTGATCATATTCTGGAAAGTTGGGATTTTATAATTTTATATGAAATCTGTACTAATGGATTATTATAAGTCTAATATGTAGATACATCCGTAGAAGGTTTCATGAACATTCTTATATTTATTGAATAAATATTTAAAGGAGGAACTAATTTATTAATATACCTACTAAGTAAATATGGACATAACCAAACCGTCTCTCTATTTCTCACTCCAAATTGGTCTGATTAACAATGACGACTCAGTAAAGAGTAAAACGAAAAAGAAAAAGAGAATATTTTATATGTATGATTATGTGTCATCTATCTACAAAATCAATTGCAGGTTCAAATTTTTATGAGTTTCGCGCCATCAGTCTGAAGAGCTCTCAATACCTCGAATTAATATTCAGGAATCTTATCTCTCTGTAACGAGATTTTAAGAGATTAAGGTGTTCCATTACTGGATTTTTTACCACCGCGCTGCTAGCCAGTAATATTCCAAGTGAGGAAAAAAAATCTTTATTTTTATATAAGGGGGAAAACGAACAGTCAGAGCCTTTTGATGACTACTAACGCTCTTAGATATCTTTATAATTGTTATACAGATGCGCTGCTATTATTTCTTTTCCTCTCCTCTTTTTTTATGGTATAGGAAGACAAACGAGCAGTAGTAGCCATTTTCATGACTACCGACGACGCCCATAGATATCCGCATAGAGACTATACAGATGCGTTGCCCTCCTTTTTTCTTCTGTCGGTGGACCAAGTAGGTGGGAGGCCACCTCCATGGGCCGCCGGCTAATTACACACCGCACGAAACGCGACAGCACATCTGTCACTTTACGCCGGTCTCATGTAACCGAGTGGTACCACCAAAACTCCCTCCAATGAGCTACTGAAAAAGCCGCACGAAATGACAGTTCCATTGGACCTTAAAGGCGGTATCATATAATCGGGATGTATCCTCACTGACTTTCCGGTTCATCATTATCACATCCTCTTAAGTAAGTAAGATTGTTGAGAGTTAATTTTATGCTTGTTAGTTTGGTAAGTAACTTTTAGAATAAAATTACCTTAACGGATTATATCGTACTTTATTAAAATAGTTCAGAACCCAAACGTTTCACTTACTGGAAAAATAGAGTGAAGAAGTGTTGACCTTGTAGTTGCTTATTGTGTTATACGTACAACAAATAAATGTTCAGTTATTATGAGATATCAATTTATACTACAACGTGTAGGTACGTTTCGTAATCATAATTTAAAATACCTATCACTATCATACATGCCACAACAAACACTCAATAACAAGTATGAATGGTTTGGGATCGCGACATTAGTTTTGGAAATAAGTTTGAAATTGCGTGCTCGAAGATAACCCGGCGCTCGAGGTCCGACTCCTAGCATTTGACACATCGTATCACTTTAGTATGTTGCCAGTTCGTGAAACATCATCATAGTTTGTCAAGCCGGGGTCAATGACATAACTTCAGTACTGCGTAGATAAACGAGTTGAAGTATTTGATGGTAAGTTAATAATTATAAGAATTTCGTTACGGTAACATGGTTAATTGTAGTAGTTTAAATTGTGCTATTGTAACATCACAGTCATGTATTATCTATAATCGCAAAATAAGGAAATGAATTGAATTGAATTAATCAAATTCTATTAATAAAATGATCATGAATACTCGGATCGTTAACTACACTCCTAACTGTATATATTTCTAAATAGCATTAATTATATTCTAATTAACTTATTATCTTTATTATATTGCATTGTATCAGCATAGCGCAAAAATGATATTAGGGCATCATACCCCAATGCACCTCTTTGAAGACGGAGAAAGCTGATATAGGTTTTAGAATCATTTCCTTTTTGGAGCAGTAAAATCCCTTAAGAAAATTAGTCAGTCGTCGATATTCACTATTAACAGATCGGTTGTTTTTAGCAGTCTAGGCGGCCGATGGTACCCGAGGTTTTGGTGGGTACCGTCCCATCGGATGCTACCAGGTCGGGTGGCAGTGCGTAAGTATATATTCCTGCGTAGTCAAAAAAAGCAGCGTAGTTTTCGAGTTGGTGTTACAAATAAATAAACAACTTACAAATATGAGCATACATAAGTGATCCTAATAATAATGAAATAATCCGTTCAACCTCTAGGGGCCGTATGGGCAGCCATTTTATTTTATTCCAATTTATTTCACAACACCTTTCAACAAAATCTTATTACAGTACAGAAAACCGAAACACAAATAGAAAATTCTATCAAAGTGATACCGTTAAATAAGAAACCCCAATCTTACCTATCCCGTGAATGGCTATTACGCCTCAACCCTTCCATCTGATAAGAAACGCAATCCACCTTCGAGCTCTCCCATCTCGGAGATATCTGGACGCCGATCCGTCTCCGTCAAATGTTTTTATAACTGCGATTGTGTTTTGTTTTTACTTAAACGAATATATTCATGAAATATAGATTAAAATAGGGTCTATATTATATTTAAGATCGAACATAATTTTTTTTTAGTATAATAATAACCATATCGCGTTCCATTTTTTAATTATTTTGTTATTATTTTTATTTAAAATACCTATATTTCCTACCGATGATCTACAAAATAATATTATCTGCAGGTATTTTTTGGAAGAATTCAGCAAGTTCTCTAATACAAACCCTTACAAATTGTATACATAAATCTTACAGTGGTTAGGTGTTAGCTTATTAGCTAAAGGGTTGACATTGAACAGCATCCATACGAAAAAGTCATCAAATCCTCTAATTTTACTTAATTCAAATTAGAAAAGGTAAAGGTAAAAAAAATTGAAAAACGACACTGACATGAAATTACACGTACATATTATGATAACCTTAAAATTGGAAATCCTTATAAGTTGGATTTATAAATAAATGTAGGTACTTACAACAGATAAAAACACTAACTTAACAAAAAAAAGGTTATCAAAAATTTTATTATTATGGTCAATTTAATATTGATTCTATTACCTTAAGGTTAATATAAATTAATATATCAATAACACTAGGTCGACTAGTCAAATAAAAGTTCTCCATTACTCATAAACAAGTTAGTTATATTATGTACAATGTATTTTATTTTTGAAAATATAAGGATATTAATTTGGAAGTCAGAAAAAAAACCAAACTCGTTTACTAATTTTCATTAGTAACAAGGAACATACGAGTGAGGAAATTTATTATCGTATAAAACTTAAGTCAAGAAGCGGGTGTATCTTTACCGCAGCCGAAACTGTCTCGAACTCACGTAAGCCATTACGTACAAACTAAACGATCACCGGACCTCATTACTGGCGCTTAACTCCCCCCTAGCTGCGAGGAGGGGGAAGNNGGGAACTAAGTGACTCCAAACGGAAATAAAGGTGCACGCGACTGGAGGTAATGTTAATTGAATTTCTGCAGACGCGTGGCTAGTGATGGGAGCCGGGGAGTGTTTGTTAAAGTGAAACTTTTTTATCGCATAACACTCTTGCTACATAATTATGCTACGCGAACGTAGCATATCTACGTACGCGTAGCAGATGATATCCGTAGCATTTGAAATCGCTAGTCTCAGCTGGTCTTATATCTATATATTTGTTACGTGATATTACCTTAAATATAGTAGATTTCCTTGTATCCTGGGTCATTATTAATTAGCAACTAAAATTATGATTTTTGTTGTCAATGTGATATATTTATATTTTACACACAATTTAAACTACGTAAAAATTATGACATTGTCATAGAGTCTAAGTCAACTTAAGATAT
>LUGF01045421.1:44177-59403 GCA_001625245.1 Calycopis cecrops
GGGGGGGGACTAAGTGACTCCAAACGGAAATAAAGGTGCACGCGACTGGAGGTAATGTTAATTGAATTTCTGCAGACGCGTGGCTAGTGATGGGCGCCGGGGAGTGTTTGTTAAAGTGAAACTTTTTTATCGCATTACACTCGTACATCGGCTACATTTGCTACGCCAACGTAGCATATCTACGGACGCGTAGCAGATGACATACGTAGCAATTGAAATCGCTAGTCTCAGCTGGTCTTTTTATTTTTATTTATTTATTTTTATTTATTTTATAGAAAACACAAATGTAACATCATTACAGAAAAATTCCTCAAGAGCTTCGGCAGGTTGTGACAAAAAACATCTATCTTATATCTGTATATTTGTTACGTGATATTACGTTAAATATTTCCTTGTATCCTGGGTCATTATTACTTAGGAACTAAAATTATGATTTTTGTTGTCAATGTGATGTATTTATATTTTACACACAATTTAAACTAAGTAAAAATTATGACATTGTCATAGAGGCTAAGCCAACTTAAGATATTCAAATCTATACTTACACAAAATTAGAACTATAATCATAATTAGGCAGATAATAGTTTGAAAAGAAATATTTATTTTAAAAATATTATTTTAAAACTCACTTTCTTGTGTTCTAATTTTTCTAACGTTAAAATGTATAATAGTAACCTGTATCGAATTTTGAATTACTGCAAAAATATCGATATTATGATATTTTCAATTAAGAAGTCATAACTGCACATCCCTAAATGGCCCGTCGAGTGATACCTACGCTACGCGACCGCGCCACGCAAGATTAAACGTCATGAACCGTCAGATATTTCCACCAGAAGTAGGGGGGCATAATTAGAAATGCAATACCAAACAACATTATCACAAAGGAATAGAGTACATTTTTATAATACAACAACACGCGCGTACATTGCGAAGCAATAGTCACCTGCAGAAAACAACTTTTAAATATGACAATAGACGTTTTCTCAGGCAATTTATATTAAGTGACAATTGGTGTAATTACTTTTAATTGCAATTGATATTTATTAAGCTTGTAGAAACTTTACTGTAATTAAGAAATAATAATTATTAAATAAAATTAATTTAATTCGAATAATTATTATAAAACCTACTAGCTTGTACAAGCTGTTGTATTGATAAATGATATTCGCCAATCTTTTCATATCCATATGTTTTTTGTAAATACCGTCATTACTACGTCACTGAGGTGTAAAATACCAACTAATTGTTCGGTACTTTTACTGCTCAAATGATTCTACAGGTATTTTTTTGGCATTAACGATCTGCCATTTCCTGTTTTTGATTCCTCATCATCTGTCATTTCGTGTATGTAAGTAGCATACATGCACTGGCATACATGCAGGTAAATAATGGAAATAAGTAATATAATATTATTTTCATTGAAACTTAATAAAGAAAAGAGCATCAAGGAAGATAATATAAAGAGATTAAAAGCTTCTTAGTAAAATAACCTTTTTCAATTAACCTCTTTTTCTTCCAATTAAATTTCTAATAACAAACAATGTGATATTGCTGTAGCAGCAATTTAGTAAAACTACTTGAATTCTGTGCCATATTAGGTTGTTCAAAAATAAATTTTATTGCTGAATTAAGTTTGGTAAGAGGTAGCTGCATTAGAAACCGAATGGAGCTCTCACGATCGGGGAGGCTTCTCTCGCTCATACCTCCGTAGGTATATGACAAATACATGCTGTCACCACTGAAGGAAAGGAGGGCAACACGTTAGCTTAACCAATTTGCGTCATTTGCCCCCTTCTACTGGATTATAATTTATACCTCTAAAACCTTTTATATATATTTATAAAAATTGACTTTTGAATATAGTATAAAGGGATAACTGCACATTAATTTGTAGTATAATTAAACGTCCTAAAATGTATAAATTACCAATTTTTCATATCATTCCATTTCCAATACCTTTTAAATTTATTATGGCGTTCGAACCGGTAACAATTTTCTTGGCGATTTGTTTCAATTGCTACATCTTACGCCATTTCCTGGGCGCTTAGGAGGCGTGAACAGGTAAGGAAGCACTTACTGTAAATCATTCTACACTTTTTTACAGTAAAAGCTTCATACGGAAGTATGGCCCATTACATTGTCCATTATTTTTATTACTGTAGGCCTTATTTGTTTTATTTATAATAAATTATCTATAAGAACTAGATTCTTAAAATGAATGCAACTAGTTTTTTTTTTATTAAATGCAATTTTGTATTTCCGCTACCCCGTAGAACATTTGATAAGTTTGTTTTAAGACTGAGAGTAATACAGCTCTTAGTTAATTACCTAATTGATTACGTCACTCACATCATAACTGTTCAGCATACCGAATACTGTAAACACCACGGGAATCTTACACATTAGTTAAACATTATCCTCCATGAACATCCACGTTATTCTATAAGCTCTAACTTTACAGGAATCAGCGTGCACGACGAAAACTATAGCAACATAATAATTGTGAGTAGCTTACGATACATAGAATAAAGTTATAATATGACAGTTATTATTAAAAAATAAAATTTCTATTATAGAATATGTGTTGCAAAAAAAACATGAGTAAAGATCACTTTTTTAACTTGCTATTGCAAATTTGCTTAACTACTAAATTTGGTAAAATATGAATATGACGTGCTCTACATGTATAAAAAATGTCATATTTTATATTTGGATGATTTACTTCAACAGGCTGAAACTATTTTATTCGAATAAATTTCTCTTACATTAAATCACCCGATAAAGAGTATAATTAATAATGAGTATAATTGAGGATATAAAATAATGATATATAAGAGGTATATGAAATTATACTATTTTAAATTTACTTCATAAGTCCCAGTCCAGTCGCCAAGTCCCAGTCTGTGTACGAACACGGTACCTTTTTCAAAAGACAAGTATAGCAAGGCCCAAATTTATTTATATGTTTTATTTTATTATTAGTAGATTTTATTATACTAATCATTTGAGATTATATTAAATTAGCTGTAACAAAATATCGCAAAAACAGCTTTGGACATATTATGCCATCAAAAAGCTTTATATAAGGCAATCATTAACGTTTTCTTAGCTATTAGTATCCGCTTCGGAAGAACATATACTAAAACAGGAATAATACCGAGATGAGGCCCTTGCGCAATGATGAAACCTAAAAATTTAAGTAGCTATTGTTTTAAAAGAGAGTTTAAGGACTGTCTGCTCTGTCAGCACAGGAAAACTTACCAAAATTTACCAGTATACAGAAGCTACTTTTCGTTTCATTATGACTAAGGTATCTGAATTCAAAAAAAATCATATAAGAATTATCCTAGTTTACGATATAGCAAACTAAACAAGCTAAGCTAACTTCGAACAAATATTTTTGTTTATTTGAGGAGATATAAAAAATATTCTAGCCACAAACAAGGGTGAAATACATTTTCCCGCCGAACAAGCAGTCACTCGAAGCCTAAGCACCTGTGTTGTTTGTGCACGCTAAAAGGTGGTGTCGGGTATCTATCTCGATTTACTAAATGGTGAACCGATAGCGGCAAACAGAAAATATCAAATGTTGATTCGGACAGGGCTTTTTAAATATGGCTGTTTATTACTTGAGGTGAAATAAAATTTATTAAGTCATTTTTAAATAAAAGAAAATAATGTGAAATTGTATAAATTACTTCAATAATAGTTGGAGTTTGTCGATAACAATAGTATACTTTAATTTTGTTTAGATAAATTGCAATCATGAAGAATCCTCCTAATTTTTTACACATCTACAATTGAGACCATAAGAGATTTTTTTTGTAGAAAACTGAGATAAAATGAGCATACGCTATTGTTATAACAGACTCGACTATGTACATACTTTATTGATTTTGCTCAAAGTTTGTTATAATAATCTGTTATCATTTGTTTGTTGTTTGTTGTATGTTAGTTTGGTTTCTCTTTTTTGATTTGGCCATCAAATAGGCGTTTTGATTACCTCCCACATGGTGATTGAACGGAATAATTGTTTCACAAAACAATCCAATCAATCAGTGTTGGACGTTGATTGAGTTTTTCTATTCCAATTAATGTCAACCATTCATTTGTTTTCGCCATGGTTCTATAAATGGGCCTACTTTTATAAGCTATGATTACTGATTAGCTGTGAAGTTAAGAGACATAGTTAAGACAATCAAGTGCTTAGTCATAATCTTTATAACTATACCGTGGTACATAACAGCTTGGTTTCACCTCGTCATCTTCTATTTTGACAACCTAGACATAACTCTCCATACATTGTGCACATGGAAACTCACAAGTCGCACAAAATGTGACAGCATAGCCTGCACTTTGCGACAGTATCATGAGACCGAGAGACTTTGCTCGGTCGTGCTCGTCCAACTCAACTATAATGCAGCATCGCTCTACCTTTTACAAACCTAACAACTTAAAGTAATCACTGACATTCGAAATCCGGCTATATCATATTTTTTTTAATTGACTTAAAAACAAAATAATAATCTGTCATATTCGACTGTACGTATTTTATCGTATTATTATCCGAATTGTACTAACTAATATACGCAGATCATCAATTCATTTGACAGTACCAACACTAATAAGTGATTAATTAAAAAGAAAGTAATTTAGTTAATAAATAAAAGAAAGTAATTAACTTGGTGCTGGTGAAAGAATTCATTAAACGCATCTGCTTGTAACAGCTAGGTGTATATACATATACGTAGACATGTAAAAAGTACCTACCGAGAGAAGCGGAGGTAACCAACTCTAAGGGACCGACCGCTATTACTTTGAGTAACTGACGTGAGCCATATGTGGACATGTCCCAGGAGCAAAATAAAATATAAACTCCGAGCTTAATGGGTATTTTTGGACCCATGTGTATTAGCCAAAGAAGTATCGCCTAATATTCTCTCTCTCTCTCTCTCTCTCTTTCTCGTCTGTATGCGAGTTGGCTCTCATTTTGTAATGATTTTTAACCAGGTACAGTCGACCTTCAGTTCTTTATAAGTGTTGCTTGATATTATTAATCAAATTACAAAATAATGTTATTACTACAATAATGGAAAAACCCTTTTAATAATAATTATTTAAAAAAGAAATAGATATTTCTACAACTACTTCGTAGAGCATTCTATATTTTGCGATATATTTATTTACTAGAAATATTAAATCTGTTAAATACTGAGAAAAGTAAAATATAATGTAATGACACGGTGACTTGCAGCCTCTGTTATCTCAAGTTTACTTTTATAGGCGATGGCGTTTAGATATGCCGATATTAATGAGTATCAATATTAACAAATTATGACTTAGAATTAGTTAGATTTTTTTGTCACATCTGTTAGTTAGTTTCATTATAATGAGAAAGTACATTTTATGTAAAATTAAGAAATTATTAAATATAATTAATTCCAATTACATTTATTTTATTTTTAGCCTTTACACGCAATAAAATGCCAATATTAAATAGCCATCCTAAGCCTTATCCACGTTATGATATCAGTGGGTCCAGTGGTAATTGGTGCTATCAGAGAGCCAGGCAGCCTCATAAAGAGGTGAAGCGAGGTGGCACCCGATCGACCGTGAAACCTCCTTGTTGCGATAAAGAAAACTTGCTTCTACCCTCACCACCGCACAATTTACCACGTAACGCGTAACTGATAAAACTTTGAAATAAGAACGTCTTGGCCACATTTATACACGGTATTATACATGGTGTACGTGAAAGTGTGCTGTTGTTACACAAGGTGTCTTTTTTTTAGCATAGGAGAGTAAATTATTACTTTGAGCCTTTTGATGACTAGCGACGGACATAAACATCCACTTACAGGTTATACATGTGTGTTGCACTCTTTTCCCCTACCCCCTCCATGGTCCACTGGAAACCCACGAACTGCACGATACGCGACAGCTCAGCTATCACATTATGCTGCTATCGTGTAACCTAGAGGTACCTCCCGGGTCGTGCATTTGTATTCAAATAATAATTAAAGCTAACTGTAAATATCAACAATATTATTTTTTTAAACCCTATTAGAATCATTTGATTTGATTGATATTTAATAATTAATGTGTATATGCGAATGTTAATGCACGTCGATGGCTGTGAGTGCTCGACTCTCGCTATTCTATAAAAAATAGCGATTAATTTCATCGATCTTCTTCATTTAATTTTTTTTTGAGTAGACGTTTTTAATATTTTTTGTTACAAAATTATAGAAAATATTTTGATTGTTATAAGTACTTAATTATGTGGGTAGCGGGTGCCGGGTCAGTTTTGGGGCAATGTTTCGATTGCGACTGATGATTATAATGACAACTGAATAAAATTCAACAAACATCAAATAATTCAAGAGCAATAACTTTAGTTAAACTTTAATTAATTAGTTTAACTTTAGTTCTTTTTTTTCTACGAACTAGTTGAACATAGAAACAAAATTATCGTTACAAGATGTAGGCCATTACTTGTGTGAGTCTCAAAAGTCACCCCAAAAGCTCCGTGTCGAAGGTACATCCATTCATTGACAGTCAATTGAGCTAACAAATCGCTGTGGGGTCTCACGACAGTCTTTTAGCGAAGGTAGAGCCATACATTACGAGCTATAAAAGGTAGGTAGGGTTGACACTTAAGGTTTAGCACAAGTTTATTTTTGTTTTTTTGAGTTTACTTCTTAGGAACGACATTGAAGGCGTGGTCTGTGTTAAGTGGAGTAAAACGGTATGTAACATTTTAATTTCAAAGTAAAGTTTTATGCCTTACGCCGCTTACGTCGTTTAAATTTTATTTCAAAGTCATGTTCATTGTTAAGGAGTAAACTCTAGTGGCATATCGTAGCTGTATCCTCTATCTTTGGCATAGCGAGAAATGTGTTGCTTCGAATAGTTTAGAGTGACGACGAAAAAATTCTCTATACCAATCAAAATTAGGGTCACGACGCTCAGTATTGGGGAGTCGGCTCGAGGAGGAGTGGGAAAACTGACGATGGACGGACAACAATTAATCCAAAAATGCAGAAACTTCACTAATATGCTGCTCCTTTTGAGCTGCACCACCCCATTGGGCCATCCAGATATTCACAAACAGGATAGAACGTAGAAACTATCAGCATAGAACTAACAAAAACAACACGATAAGATAAGTTCACCGATGTACATTACGCCCGCGAGTTGTTGTATTGTATTAAATATGATATAAAACTGGGAGTTCATTCCTATAAAGCATCACAAGGATCCCGGGAGTGCTATGGCGCGGTGAGCGCTTCACTTAATAATATTTTTCACCTTGTTTCGTTTTCCAATTTTCCGCAAGTCACTCTCCTGGGTAACGGGCCGTGTTTTGATTTAGAAATGCGCCACTGGTCTGCCATTTTTGTAACATTCGATACTGATCCGACACGACAAATGTCTTTATATTCAAATAATTACATAAATAGATATAATTACATAAATTACACAATATTAACAATTTGTATAAATACGAGAAACACGATGAACAGGAAGAACTATCTCAGGATACTTTATTAAAGCGATAATCTCTAATACCTATTATTTTTTTTATGATAAAACGAAGAACGGAGTAAACGAGCAGTCGGAACTATTTTCATGATTACTGACGCCCATAGACATCCGCATAGAGGCTATAAAGATGCGCCGCCCTCCTTTCTTCTCCCACCATACACATATACAATATGTATCTAATAAATAACAATATTTTTTTGTTTAACGAACGAGCTAAGAGACTAAAAATATGTACGAAAAGGAAAAAAATAGTCTTTATAACTTCTAAATTTTAAATGGAACTATCCAAAAATCATGTCCTTTTAATTCTTTGAAAGCAACAACTTTACATAATCTAACGGCTATACGATATTTAAGTCGCAAGGTGTAATTTACCCTACATGTTGTTTATTTCAGGCTATGACAATGTTCCTTAGTTCTCATAAAAAATGGGAAAGTAATTATTACTTTTATATGTCATATTTCCTTTATTTTATATGATTGTGTACAGAATGTATACATAAAGGCATATAAATTGTTTATTTATATATGCGGAGAAACTTTTTTTACTGTATCTACATTTAGGAATTAGGTGAAGGTACCTACACTATGTGCGTGGTAAGTCTTTACCTAGCGAGTATGGTTGTAAGCGTTAGTATATATAAATAAGAACAGCAACAGCACCTTATAGTATAAATAGTAAGTATAAAAAACAGAAAATAATACATCTTCTACAGTTTTATGTAATAATATGTAAGTGTAGATTATTTTAGGAAGGATTAAAAATATACAAATCCTATAAATGTAGGTACAAATAGACAAACTTTCGCAATCGCACCTTCAAATAAAAGGTTACTCAAATAATAACAGGATAATAATTCTCAAATATTGTATGGTTGGAGTTATTAGTGTGAAAAACACGGTAGAAAATATTACAATCTCCATAAACTTCCAAGTACATAGATAAAAGTTGAAGCTAGATGTGTTTGCGCTGAGACGCGAGTCAAAAATAATATTTCGTCAACATCATTGTCCGGGCTGACCCCACTCGTTCTAATCTAATTTGTCCCCTCGCTGTTGGAGAAACATCGCCATTCCAAGTATAAGTAGTCGTGTATGAATATATGTATTATAAGATGCGTTGTTTTATAACACCCACTAGGTATTTTTTGTTGTTTTAGCCATAGTTTGTAGATATTTCTGATGGTATAGGATCAAGATTTTTTGTTGTAAGACAGTTGACTATATACATCAGTGATTACTTAGTAATGACAGATAGCTCTAATGTCTCATAATATGGAACAAAAATTTTTAATACAAAGATCCCTACGAAGAACCTCTTTATTTCATTTACTCTATAAAACAAGAAATATATAACTAAAATGATAAAAAAATTTATAAGATATCTGAAATAATAAATAGCAATTAATATACCGTCCGTCGGTTAATGTGTATAACAGAATATTATTGTTCATTTTCTTGCGTCGAATAAAATAAACTTTTAAGCAGTGTAAGAACGAAGAGCCATTGTTGTTTTCGCTATAATGAGTTACGTTTTTCATATATAACATTTATATAAATTATATTCGGCTGTATAGCCGAAAATATAATTTGATATTTTCTCAGCGTTCAAGAGCGGTCGATCAAAATAAGTTAGTTGCGCGATGATATGGAGGGGCGAGGACGCAGGTAACTTGACGGAAAATCTAATTTACCAAATTGAATTACAGTGTCCACGAGATATATTTCAGCGCCGAGTGATTTTGTGATGTTATTGTATGGAATAAGTTGATTGATATTGTATGAATGAGTTATTGTGATGAAACTTTTTACTTTTTTAGTATCAAGATAGAGAAGAAAAAGTAATTAACAAAATTTATTGTTTTAAACGTAATTTTCAATCTATATTATGTTTAAGGCTGGTTTTAGTGTCACGCGGACCGTCCGTACGGATCGCTCCGCGCATGCCGATCTGTATTACAGCTACGGAGTGCCGTCCGCATGGCGCGTCCGTGCCACGGAGCTGTCCGCGCGGAGCGGTCGTCCGTACGGACCCGTCTGCATTACATACTTTAAAACACTCCGTACTGACGGTCCGCGTGACACTAAAACCAGCCTAAGTATTTGAGTCCATGTATTTGAGTACCTGGAGTACATAAATGTGATGATATGTATATAGTATGGGGTTTTACGACGACATAACAATATATTGCATTTTACTTCATATATATGATTTGTATCATGTATAAATCCATAATATACGTACTAATAGCGCTTAATGTGTCTCTAAAACTGGTATATCCACATCATTGCCATTAATTTATTGATTGGCTGAATTTTTGCTATGACGGTCAATCTCTATAGAGATGACTTTGCCTCTAGCTTAAAACATAACATATACAAGGTATATGTGCATTTGCAGACACAAATTAAATCATGTTGCAAGTACGAAAATCCTAATAATAGCTTGATTCGACTGGTGATCAACATCTGAACACTCTACCACTAGAGCGACTAAGAGTCATATAGTATACCTTCATGAAATTTGTACAAGACTAAGATAATTTATGACAGAACAAAGAAATAAATACGTTTTGTTATGTAGAGAAAAGGTCTGTACCAGCCACGGTCGGCCACAGGAGTGCGGTTACTACAGTTAAAAGTAAGAGACGCCACGTGAGTTAGCTACAATTTATATGCAAATCAGAAGTGGGATCTTTATAGGCCAAGGAGAGGTCGTATTTAAAATGGAACAATACAATCGTTGTATTTCTAGAACATTTTAAATAAATTTGAAAAGAATATGTAAAGAACTGATATACAAATCTCATAGAAAGCGTTATTTCGATTATATCTTCAAAGTGGTGTATTATGTAAATAATTCTAGTCGTTCAACTGTGAAGAATTCCAGAATAAAAAAAAAATAAACATTGAATGTTAATTCTGTTTCTATATATAATTATATTCTTACAATAATACAATAATAATACCTGAGAATACAAAATTTAGTTTTTTTTAAAGCTTTCATCATCATTGATTTTATATTTGTATAAAGATTGTGATGAAGACTATTGTAAAAATTATAGGATCATTAGGTTTTTTCTTTAGCACTGTCACTTCTATAAAAGGGTTTTGATTGGTTAAAAGTAAATGTCATCTTGATAGTCAACCATTCGAATGTAACACTCGCTTAGACTATAAATGCCGGTCTCTTAATTCTCCTGAGATGAATTTAATAGAGTTTTCGCTGAGGTGAGCAGTGCACACTTCGCTTACTTTTTACAACCATCTGCGCTACGTACTAAAATAATTTAAGCTGGGGGTGCATTCGCCCTTGATAATATCTATCGATCTGTTATTGCTTTGTGAAAATAAGATTATAGGATGATTTTATATACAGGGTTATAGGTTTTTTGGTCACCGGCCAAATTTTAAAATAAGAATAAGGAAGTAGACATCTCTCCAAGAGTGTGTTTAAAATTTTATCGTCTATTGTAATATTTTATTAAATAAAAATCGATTTGAAATGGTCCTTAAAAATACATCGAATTGTTGTTATTACACGAAATGTATCGACTTCAAGGTTAGTGATGTCAGCCTAACGTGAGTCGCGAGTGTGATGCACGTGATGACCAATACCCCGGTACCATAATCAGGTTGATAGAGCACTGACCGGTAGCGTTAAGAGTCTAAGTAACCGACCTGTATGTAAGAAGATAGTTATGAATGTGAAGGAGACAAGGCAATTGTGCCAGAAACGTGATATGTGGCTCTCTTTGTAGTTGGTTGTTTTGTAATAATCTCATAGCTATAATTATTTATAGAAACCAGTAAATTGCTGGTACGTTGCCGGCCCATAGAGCAATGAATATGTATATTACTTAAATGAAATATCCTTTTATTATTGAAACCAATGTCACATATCTTTATACAATTTTTTAGAAGCAAATAATCCAAATGTTTTAGGTGTTCGGTTTCATTTATTTATTTTGAGCTACAAGACCTAAAAGGAGTTTGGATTGAATCTTTTTTTGAGTTTCACAAATTACATCTAAACAGGAATTAGTGACATTCTAAACTTAGGGGAGAGATATCGGGAACTCGGGTAAACAAAAAGTGTGTCAAAGTGACGTACCCAGTGGACCCTGTTGGACGTTCGGATTATGGGACTAAGCGGATAGTTCCAGTGACACATGCCACCTGGCATTAGTGGACATAGGGCAAGTTATGACATGTTTAGTTTAATATGTCTTTATGTGTTATTCTACAGGACGGGTTAAGACAAAACAAGATAGGTCAATGAACTGTCGTTTACGGCTGGATGTTTTTACATGAAACAAGCACATATTAGCATGATTTAGTGATGTTTTAATGAATGAAATATGCTGTGGAAAAGCCCAATATGTCTTCAATAGAAAATATAACTCTACGTATAGCTCCGGTAAAGTATAATTGTCTTGCCCTAGGAGATCAAGTCTCCTGTCCTCCCTCTCTTATGAAGAAATTTGTTTAAAATTGGCCTACTTTTGAAGGAAACACTGGAGGGTAGAACGACTCGCAACCACTACTAATCATACGCCTATAAGATATATACCTAAATGAATTGCCTTTGTTTACTTCATCTGGCACTTTTTATATTATAAGCCTTTTGATTACTGTTTTGGTATATTTGTGTTTGAGTGAACCGGACACTTAAAACCCGCATCAGTTTTGATTGGCATGTAACTATCCATGTCCATATCTATGGGCGTGGATAGTTATCGTTATTATTATATATTGGCGTGGTTTACAAAATCCAAGTAAATGAAAAAAAAAATTATAATTGTGTAAAATTAAAAATTATCATAGGATAGGAGGTACCAAAATATGCGGTCCAGGTCCAATAATACTAGCAGACGGGATTTGAGTAAAGATAAAGTTATCGCTTTAGAACAAAAGAAAAAAATAAAGAAACATTAAATCTCAAAATAATAAAAACTAATAATTGATTAAATATCTAAATGAGAAGCAACGTTTTTAACAAACAATAAGAGTATTATCATAGATATCTTCTTTCTTTATATCTCTATGAGTATTATAGACAGAATGTTAGATACGATTACCTAGCATACTCATATAATATAAAACAATCACAGGTTTGATTCCTGAATCGAACTTCTGGTAATTTTGTTTGCCAATTTATAACATGAATATTAAGGACGTAGTCATGTACCTAACTCCTAATTGTTCATGCCTGATTGTCGTCCAATCATAACGGTAAGTTTATTCGATTCTCTGCCACAACATTTCTACATGAGAAATGGTGATGTAAAACAAGGTGATCAATCAATTCTCGTCAAAACAAATAAAATTAGATTGTAAGCGAGGGTAGTGACAAAGCGTTTGAACTTAAAAATGTCCGAGAAACAATGGATTCTAATTTGTTTCCACATACCTAACGCTATAAATCACGGGGTCCGTTTTCATCGGGCAAATTAAACATTATTCTTTTGGATCGACATTCCAGCTTTGGGGACTTTTTATTGGAATTTTTGCGTATTCTGTACGTGCCAATAAATACGAGCGTTAAGCGTTTCAAACGATTCAGACCCCTACCATTTAGCTCCTTTATGCCAATCGAGCACACAGACACAGTGCACGCACACATGTGAAGTCCATGCAAATCGCGATAGATCCAACGTGTATCGTATTTACTGTTGCTCTGTGTTCTTGGACTAATGCTTTTGATACTTCAATTGTAACTTGATGATAAGATGCTTCAGTTTTAGATGTTTTATTTACAAATTAACGTTTAAATTACATAAATAAGCAAATAGGTACCGTAAACGATTTACTAACGTAGATATTATTTATTAATTTTACCTAAATTTATTTTTACTATTTATTTTCATTTATATTATTATGTACCTATTCAGATTTGAAATTTAAAAAGTGTGACGTTTAAAAACGTATTGTATTGTAAATATGTATTATACAATGAATATACATACCTACATTATGCAGAAGCTGCTTATAAATGACTTTATTGCAGTTTTGATAATTATCAAATATCATGGATAAGATACTATTATATAGATAGCTGTAAACGTGTAATATCAAATATTAAAACTAACCACAATCACCAACATCGACCTCACAATAATACAAAGTCACAGGCAAAAGCTCGTCAGCAAAACATACCCTTCCATACAAAGCGAAAGAAAGTATCAAAACATATAAATCGAACAACAAATCCCAGAATTGTTCCTTTAACACGACACAGAGGCAAATAACAAAATAAAATACAATAGGAAAGAATAAAAAAGAACGTATTGATTTGCTGGAATTTTTATTAGGAGGTGTTACCTCACGAGATCTGCTTGCATCTTATTGCTTTCCGCACGTTACGCTGGCTGTGCCCGTACACCGTATATTGCTTTTATTCTCTATTCAAATTTTTATTCCTTTCTTACGGAATTTACGGACAAACAGTTGTTTAATGTAATTTTATTAGTACACATTTCTAGAATCGGGTATTGACTTAATGATTGTTTCTGAATATATTAAGTCGTCGGTGGTTTAATCTATAAAAAGCTAACATCGTGGGCGCGAGGGAACAAACTTAAAATGAAGCGTAGTAAATAAAAAGCATTTAAATTACTAAATTTAATTAGTTATTTATTTTTTATTTTATAACTTTAAAAAAATTAAATAAAACTAGATAGATTACAAAGACCAATGTGAAGTACTTCTCGTCTAATAATATGAACATTTCTTCAGAGATCATCGGAGTTATAAAAGGCTTCTTTTTCATCTCTGAGAAACACACATCTTTGTTCAAGATCAATTTAGCATATTTTGATCCATACTGTAAGATTAATATTACTTTTACATATACTCACAGTATACAATTCTTTACACATATTAAACAGTTTTTGAGTCATAAAACTTGGTAATGAAATAAAAAATATACTAAAAATCATTAAAAAAAATTGTTTTTTAACCATCATTAATCGCGTGGGGTAGATGCGATCCCCAAGCACTGAGTATAAGAGATGTAACCACCCTCGCTGCGTAGGCGTAGCTATATTATGACCCTTGTTATGATAATGTCAATTATTCATAGTAAATCTTATAAAATATTCATAAATTCCATCAATCTTACTCGCTTTATCCTGACCATATTATAACATATCAGAAAAACTTTGTTTTTTTTGCTGTGTGTGCTATATATAATAGGTATCTTGCCCT
This sequence comes from Calycopis cecrops, assembly GCA_001625245.1. Classification (NCBI taxonomy): domain Eukaryota; kingdom Metazoa; phylum Arthropoda; class Insecta; order Lepidoptera; family Lycaenidae; genus Calycopis; species Calycopis cecrops. The sequence continues at coordinate 58,938 of LUGF01045421.1, forward strand.
TATATTATAAAAATATCAGTGAAAGATAAACCTTACATAATGGATATCAAGTTGTGGGAACTTTAACAGAATAGACAGGAAACTTCAATTCGGACACCATGCCAGTTATTCCTGTAACTACTGAAGTCAGTACAGACCTACACGACATGAAGACGAATTGCACTGCTTAACCCTTAGGTTTAACCCTATCGCAACTTAGGCCATTAATAATTTTAAAGCAGTTTGGGTCAGTGTTATCTTTACAGTATACATGCCTTATGATGTTAATATGACACAATCCTGTTTCTTTATTAAAATAAATATAAAAAAATGTTCATTAAAATATACCGCCACTTGCGTGTTGGACACGTAAACCGAGCAGCTTGATACTTTTAGTCTAGTCAACATCTTGAAAAACGTGAAAAATAGTGATAAAGGTCCTAAAAATATGAGCGATGGCTCATCCGATCCGGAATGACAATTAGAA
>LUGF01045421.1:64414-82000 GCA_001625245.1 Calycopis cecrops
CGATCTTTATTTTTATTTATTTATTTTTATTAAAAATTCGAATAGCGATTCACAGAATACATCAACCTACAAAGTTGCAACTACGAAGGCATAATAATTTCGGAACGAACTGGTTGTGACATACGGATGGACGGACGGACGGACGGACAGACAGACAGACAGACAGACAGAGAGACAGAGAGATAGATAGGCAGACATACAGACAGACATGATGAATCTATAAGGGTTCAGTTTTGTGCCATTTGGCTTCAGAACCCTAAAAAACTATACTTTTCGGCTGCTGTATCATGTACGCTATAGAAAAAAATAGAATAGAAGAATAAAAATAAATTTATTCAATGCTCCATAATACAACCAAAACAGAATGCAGCACACAATATAAAAAGAAAAGAATAAAAAAAAAACAATCTACGTACGTGGCAAGGCATGCTCAGTGGCTCAATGTGAGGAGCACTGAAATGGACATCACTCGATAGGTACCTAGATCGTGCCGGCAGATAGCAAAACGGCACTATCTTTCAAAATAAAGCTTCTTCGTCATTAAATAGTCGTTCCTATTTACGGTGGCATTATCAATCATAACGACTTGTTTGAACGTTCAAAGTGATGTGAAAAACCGAAAGTGTTGGTGAACCGTCACAAAAATGACACGGATCATTTTTTCACTCTCCCCAACGTAACCGGAACGCTTTTTGAATTTTAAATCAGGGAGATAAGATCGGTTTTTCCTCGACTTTCTTTGTAGCGTCATGTAAAATTATTTTTGTAATAGTGTTTGTTTTGGATTTATTTTACACGATATTTTAAGGGCGTTTTAGCCAGTTGATAATGATTAATGTTCTCAAATTCTTCTCCTTTTAAACGTGAAAGTTACCACAAAGGTATTTTCTTGTCAAATGTAAATAAATTCCAAAAACTTAAGATACGTTTTACAGGATTGCTAAAAATTACTTTTTTTATGTGGAAACCCTTACAGACACAATCACAGCGGGGATACAACAAAGATAGTCCTTTGGGACTTGGACAAACTAAAACCACAGAATGCTCCTTCACAGAACTCTGTGCTGAAGTGCACAGGTAGTCTCTATGTAAGGATAATCTCTGGACACCAACTGGGGTGTTTTTGTGACTTTGACCACTACTCTCTCCATATTTGGTCACGCCGTGGCTTCTAGAAGGCTAGTCTCTACTTGGTCTCTACTTTAGGTATAAGAGAATCGTGCGGAACGCATCATGCCTTTTAGGTTTCTTTCTGTTAGGACGTCAGGCATTTTCCTTTGTCAAATATAATTGCATCCTTGGCTTACCACACCCTCAAAAGCTACACAAATAAAAAAAATCCTCCATTAGACGCTGGTATTCTGTGTCCGAGAGGAACTATATCACCATCTCATCAAAAGTTTATTGTTTTTTGTGCTAGAAATGTGGCGATCAGTCTTATTGACGTGAGGCTGTTGTAACGAATGTTTGTATGTGTATGATTGTTAATTTGTCTCACAAAACTTGAATCTTGATTTGATTCAAATTTGACCTAGTTGCAGATAACGAAGAGGAAAGAGGAGAACAAATGAAATCTCCATAATACAACCAAACCAATACCTGTTCCAAATACGTTATATCCCGTCAAAAAATAATTATGGTTACCTGGAAGATATTACTACCTAAGCAATAAGTTCGCCTTTTGTGTACATAATCTATGCATACCTTATAAGATTGTCTGTTTATACATTTGTTTACACAATAAAGAATAATTCATGCATTCATTCATTCATTATGACCGGGGAGCCGCTGAATGCAAACAGTTTATGAAAGTGACCTGTGGCGCTCTGTTGTTGTTGATGATGATGATGGTGACAAGGCTGAGGGCTCTACCAGTAATATTCTATATCAGAACATAAAGTCACTCATTATAGTCGTTTGTTTTTTTTCATAACGTGTCGATTGTATCTAAATGATTTAATATGCGAGCACTTCGTTATTCATGAGCGCTTACGATAAAATAATGGCCGGTAAAATCACGACGTCATTGATAATATTATCAAATAGATCCAGCAAAAAATCAGAATAAGGTTAATCTAGTTCAACAGAGTACAAGATTTAAGAGATGAATTGAATTTTTTTATGGTATAAGGGAGCAAACGAACAGTAGGATCCATTTTCATGACTACCGACACCAATAGACATCCACATAGAGACTACAGATGCACTGCCCTCCTTTCTCCTCCTATCCTTCGGCTACTTACACACCGCACGAAACGCGAAAGCACAGCTGTCACTTTACGCCGATCTCGTATAAGAGAGAGGTAACTCGCCGGTCATGCCGGACCAACTCGGCTACATGCAAGCAGACAGTGTAGCACTTCCTCTTACAAATAATTTTCTGGATAGATGATAAATACGTGTGTAAATTTGTATTTCTACTATTACAATATGCACAATAGTGTAAACAGTTTATGAAAGTGACCTGTTGCGCTCTGTTGTTGATGATGATGATGATTGTGAAAAGACTTTGGGGTCCACCAGTAATAATATTCTATATCGGAACATAAAATCACTCATAATAGTCTTTTGTTTTTTTTTCATATTGTGTCGAAGGAGTTGTTTTTCATAGTGAAAAAAATTTCTACAATTAACTTGTTTCATCGGAAGGTTCCAAAAATATTCACACTATTGACAGCATCATTAGGAAGTTCAAGAAAACGATCTGGACATTTTTATTTTCATTTATTTATTAGAATGCATTAGAAATGGATGATAGATATCATAGACGTTTCCACTTTATCCCATGAATGAGGAAATGATTTTTTTTTCAGTAAGAGTTGAAGTTTAAGTTACGTTTATTAATCTGTGGTTTAAATTTAATGAAATAATTACCATGCCTAAAAATATTTAAATTTCTTTTATGAATAGCATTTATTTGGACATTTGATTGTTCACCATATTCGATACAATATAATGTTAGCATATGGCAACAATAGTCAAAATTAAATTCCTTTTCAACTTCCGAGGGAACATGGTATTACGAATATGAACTTTATCGCTGTGGTTTTAAAACTTTCTATCCCTGTTTTAATTAAATATTCATTATCGGTGTTGTCGGCAACTAGTGGAACAGATTCGATATGGATAATACTAATAACCTAATGGTGTGACATCACGATATGTAGAATTTTTATCGTGTAATGTCTGCATATAAAGTACAAATATTATGTTATTTGTAGTAATTTTGTTATTATTTAGAAGTATTGAAAGAATATGACAGAGTATTTCAACACTGGGCATGGTGCGTATACTATTTTATGCCCTTTTAATACTTTCACTTTGGCGCCAATTGTCTCATTGTATTCTTTTGTCAGAAAATAATTAATAGGTTTCGATTTAGTGTTACATCCTCTCTCCTATTTACTGTCTTCATGTTGGTGACTGGCTCATCTCGTAATTGTGGCTAGCGTTCAATTCTATCAACTATCCTTCTAACTGGTGAAATTTGACGACAAAATATATCGCGCCAGTGCTCGGGATCAAATAACGTCAACTTTTTAATAAATCGCATACGTAAGCGTCTCACATAATATATAAATTGATATTTATATTACAATACATTACTAAACTTATGTTACTTTGTGTTTCGTACCTAATGGATATGAGGACGAAATACAAGGTCAATATAACAGTCTCGATATATCCGATAAAATTAATAAAAGTTTATTAATAGTTGAAACATTTTCAATTTGTTATATCGATTTATCACATTGTCATCCATTAAATAATAAATGGCACTTGTTGTTATGATTATCATACCTTTAAAGATTCTGACCGAATTCTGGAAAAAATAAAATTAAAACCCCGCCTTATATGTGCCGTTAAAGGCCAAACATAGAGCTACTATATTATTATGTAGTTCTTATATACCATCTGTAATGTTAAATGTATCTTCCCATATAATAATAATATTATAAGCCTTTAATTCAGAAATAGCAGTTACATACATACTGATATATTTTATCTTTCTGAAATCTTAAATCTATTTCTATATTTCTGTTTGCTGATTAGCAAAGACCTCCTCCAATGCTGTCCACGAATCTCTATCTTTTGCCATTCTGGTCCATGTACCGCCCGCCACTGCTTTGATGTCATCCACCCATCTTTTAAAAAGACGTCCGCGTTTTCTACTTTTCATATTATCTTCCCATATTTAAATGTAAATTAATTTTATAACAACAACACATATGCATGCCAGTTACCGTATGGGATGGCAGACAACACTGAGTGTCATAAAAATTCTAAATAATATTTATTTTTTAACAAATTCTTTATCTATACATCCAGATAAAAATACCAAATAAATATGAAATAACTTGATAACAGATCGGAAACGCAGCATGTCCTACCGAAATTACAATTCACATATCTTCAGGGAAGATTTCGGTAAAACATCGAGGCGAATGCACGTGGCCAAGAAAAAGAGTTTTTTAACATTAGCAATGGAGAAGGGCAAAAGTTACGTAATCTTATTTCTAGAAGCATCATCGATACATGGGCTCAATCATCTTGTCGTGCCTCGGAGACATCCTTGTGAAGTGTAAGTATTTGGCATTTCTCATTTCTTTGTAGTATTAAATACCTGAAAGATATATAAGAGATATAAAAGATATAAAATTTAATATATTATGTACTACGCAACTAATTTTGAGGTGATGATACAAATTACAATGCTCTAGATTAAAAATATCATTAACAAAATTAGGTTTGTCGTGACTTATATTTTTCATAATTACCTGCCCGATTTCAAAACTCAAAAGACTATAATATGTTCGTTCAGTCTCTCAAGCGTATGTATAGCGAATTGCATTATCATTATCATCATCATTATCAGCCTATTGCGGTCCACTGTTGGACATAGGCCTTATGATATTTATGGAAGTGGGAAACGTTAGCCGAAAATCGAGACCAGTGGCGTGTTATGGGAGAGAGATCTATAGCGAATATGTATGTATTTATTTATATTTCTATTTTCTCTATACAGACTGAACGCCTTTAAATTATGACAAAACGTTAGATTCGTCTTAATAACTTGTGATACTTAGTACAAATATAATATAGTATATATATAATACATGAATATGTACAACACATCATGACAATAACAACAATATAACAATAGTAGGTACATGTATTGTATATTTACAATTATATGTTATATATTCTATAAGCAATTCTATTTATGTTTTTCAATTTCATGTCATCTCGCAGTTTATTATGGCTATTCATGGTGGTGATATCTTTATTCGGCACCATCTCTTTATCGTGGGCGACGTGGATCAGGTATCAGAAATCACCAACGGTCATCTCTATGGATCGCGATATGTTCTCATGGAACACCTCCTTCCCTGCTGTGACGATATGCCTTGAGAATAAAATAGACGAAAAAAAACTGAAAAATTACATACGGTATAGTGATTTTTTTTTTATGGTATAGGGGGGCAAACGAGCAGTTGTAGTCATTTTCATGACTACCGACGCCCATAGACATCTGCATAGAGACTATACAGATACGCTGCCCCCCTTTCTCCTTCCACCTCCATGGGCCACCGGCTACTTACACACTGCACGAAACGCGACAGCACAGCTGTCACTTCATGCCGGTCTCGTGTAAGCGAGAGGTACCTCCCCGGTCGTGCCGGCCCAATTCGGCTGCATGCAAGCATGCAGTGTGGCACTACCTCTTACTAAATTAATTAATTATTTTTTAATTTATTATTAATTTATTACATATATTTTAATTTATTATTAATTTATTACATATATTTTAATTTATTATTAATTTATTACATATATTGCATTACTTATATTTATATCTAGACTATAATTTTTGTAAATTGCAGTATCAACAACATGCAGTTTACCCGCGTGACCCACTTATTTCCCCTTTTATATAGAGCGGTAATAAATAGCTTATCACCAATACATAAAATTTTTGCAAATCAGACTAGTAAGGCTGTAGTAGTTCTTGAGATTTCGACTAAACAACTTTTTAGCTTTATAATATTAAGTACATAAGATAAGAATTAAGATGACCGAGGATGCCTTGTAAAACCTCTGAAATTGTTCTCTTTTCCCCGAACCCTGTCTAGTCAATTCTTTCTGAATTAAGTGTTCAATGGCACGATACGCAGTGTCATTTTATTCTGGATTTATATGCGATAGGTATTTCCACAGAATAGCATGTTTCTCGGTTGTATTACGCTGCTACATTGAATATAGGGCTCCAAAGTAGTCTATCTGCTCACCTGCCGCAGTGTCCAGACTCCTGACAGACACTGGATAAAGTCAGATACTCGGCCAACGTGACATGAAAAGAAGTAGAAGAAGTGTTGAAACTATCTCTATGCTGTTTTCTTTTCAACTTATTGGTTTGATTTCAGAAGCCCATATGTCATTGACAAAGAGCGTGCGGAAATGTTCATTAGAGCCCTGTCCAACGCGACGTATGATAATTTTGACGAGCTCCCTGAGTATCACTTTCTACCACCAGAAAAGTATTTAGATGTCCTGTTAAGCGTTATGCCAGTTTTCAAGCCTATACTGACGATAGGGGCTTCTGGCATAAATCTTCAAGTAATACCTACTGTTACTGAAATGGGCATATGCTATGCTATCAATTCTAAAGTAGCTGTTTACAGTTCACCAGAGTAAGTATATTTCATTTGTAAATAATTAAATTTCAAAAAAAGTCTTTTTATCTGTTTACGGCTTGAAAAAAAAATATTAGACTAAAGTACGCGCTAACATGTTATTTTAGGTATATAGCTGCTAAAAGAACGGATATGGTTGATTTAGAGAATCAAACATTCTTCGTACACCCACTTGATGGTGAGGTTTTTGCTCAAGTAATCAAGATTACTAGTGCTTACAATGTGAGTTATTTTTATTCTTCTTATATAAAATATTTATCTGATTATATATTTGATTTATTACAAGACAATGATTGTTTTCAGGAATAGCTATTGCCTTTATACGTCAGTGTTGGTAGCACTAAGTTATAAAGTTAAGCCCCCTTTTTAAACTGAAGTTGTGCAGTTACAGAGCGAGCATAATTAATTATCATTTATTATTATTATATTGACTATAATTATGATTAATAATTATTTATTTTATTCGATGAACATTACTGGGCAATATCAATATGTTTTTTATTTACATAAAGGCATACATCCATGGACCCTTCGAAGTGCCGGACATCTCTACAAAATTTCAACATTCGGAGGAGGGATATTATTTGAAACTATACGTCACAGCCCTAGCAGTCTACACCTCACCAGAAGCATCCAAGTATGTCAAAACTAAAATAAAACTATTTTAATTAAACTATAATTGAAGAATCAGTCGTCCAGTCAGTTTTATTTTGTTGACTAAACTATTTTATTACATTATACACAAAATAAACACAAAGATTTTTATGTCAAAAGTTTTTAAAACTCAACATCACGTACGTAATGTGACATAACGTATACGTACATAGTTCGTTTCAAAATGTGATTCGAATTTATACACGGCAAAAAAACGACGTAACTAATGTTTGAAAAGAAATATCTGTCTAAATGTTTCCAGGCTAACGGTGGGCCAACGTCGGTGTCGTTTCCTTCACGAGAACATCCTTCAGCACTTCTCAGTGTACACTTATACCATGTGTCGCATGGAGTGCAGGATTCGCCTATGCCTCCAGTACTGTCAGTGTTTACCCTTCTTCTATAGGACCAGAGGTAATATATATTCCTTAATGCATCTTCATTGGACAAGAAAATATGTATGACCATGTGGTCATGATTATATACTTCTATATTTATATTATAAAGAGGAAACACTGTTTTGTTTGTTTTTTTTTATAAATACAGGACCGATTATAACCTTTCCTTTACTAATAGAAAGCTACTTTAAATCAAAATATGGTTAAATATAATTAGCCCGGCGTCATGAGGTTGGGTCTGTGAGACCCATTACATTTTATTTAGCTTATAGTTCCATTACGACGCGTGCGACATTGCCGCTCTTTTCAGTAGTAGTCGAGTTGTTCTATGCGTCGCAGGTAACACATCAGTCGTGCCACGATCGTAGTGGGAGTTAGACGTGCACAAAATTGAAAAAGGTATGTAAGACCCATTCCCGCAATTGGTGGTATAATTTCGCGCCATTTTGTGTACATATTATTTTGTTCTTAGTGTGTTTATGCTTTTATTTTTGTGTTTTTGTTGTAAGTAAGTATGTAAGTTAAGTGTATCTTATTTGTGTTTCTTGTAGGTACTTAAGAAAAATTAACCTTGAGAAAGAAAGACGGCGAATACTGTAGCTTTTAGAACAGTCTGACTCTGATTCTTTGTTGTCAGACCAGGAGTATGAAGTAGAAGAAGATAATTTGAGTGAGCATAGTCATCCCAGTGACACAGAGCAATAAATCTCTGAGTCTAATGATTATAATGTTCCGCTATCTACGCTGGTGGATAGAAATCGTTTGCCAAAATTGGAGGGACAGTCTGAATCTGGATCTACTAGTCCATCAAATACAAACCGCGAGTGTTCTTCGAGATTTTATCGTGGGAAAGATTTGGTATAAGGAGCCTTTTCGACAAAATGTCAGAACCAGAATGGAAAATATAATCCATCAATTGCCAGGTGTAGTGCCAGAAGCAAAATCAGCGATGTTTGAAGTGGAATGTTGGAACCTTTTCATTATTGAGGATATGCTGCAAATTATACTTATGCATACTAATGCACGCATAAGACCTAAAATAGCCTCGTGTAGTAATTTATCTAAGTACACCCATATAAAAGAATGCACTATGGTGGAATTGAAAGATTTCATTGGCCTTCTTTATCTTGCTGGTCTTTACCGATCAGTCAGACAAAACTTAAGTGATTTATGGGCTACTGATGGCACCGGCGTGGATATTTTTCGGTTTGTAACCGGCGTGGATATTTTTCGGTTTGTAATATATTTACACAGATTTACACAGAAAAAGTGCCATTAAAATGTTAAGACTGATTGTTAAATTAGTATACCTACTTATTTTTAATTAGAAGAGAATAATTTTGTTAATATTTTTGGTTTGTTGTTAAATGCTCTAATAAATGTGATTAAAACATAATTCAATATAGTATTTTTTTATTTTATTTATTTAACATAGATACCTTTTTTTTTGTTCTCGCAGGGGAATACATATATCATATATAGGCTCGGCGATTGGTACGCCCCTGCCGTCTAAACCCCTGCGGGTGCCCTCAGCCGCTTTTATTGGGGGATCCCGGATCTGCAGGCTACAGGATCCCTCCAGCGACAGGCTGGTCTTGGCGAGAGACCAGATTTAACCTCACCGGGGACTGTCCGGCATCCTACTGAATAGTCCCGACAACGTCGTGCCATTTAGCTGAACCGGGTTCCCATCTCGGTCCGACACGAGCACAGAGGTGCTACTGGAGGCGCGCTAAGTAGCGCCTCCTACGCACCCCCGTTCGTCGTCTGCGGGGAGAGGCTGCGTCGGCGGTCTCCTCCCTTACCCGCTCATCGGCCTCCTTCTGGGACATTACTGTCTCGCAGAAGGAAGCCAAAGCCTCATAGGACCTGTCGTCGTCAAGTATCGCGGGGATGATACTCGACACTGACAAGTCCTAACATAGATACCTAACAAACTAAACACAAATAACTATTATTACTTTTATTTTTTTGAAATAGCTACTCCTAAAATATACAGAATAATAAATCTTCCAGGTGATGAAAAAATATGTGATTATAACGGCATGCGCTGTTTAGCTCAATATAAAGGTATACCTCTTTTTATTTTATTATTCTCTATTTATTATTAGTATCATCTATACTAATAATATAAAACTGAAGAGTTGGTTTTTTTTGTTAGTTTGTTTGAAAGCGCTAATCTGTGGAACTACTGGTCCGATTTGAAAAATTCTTTCAGTATTAGTTAGTCCATTTAGCGAGGAGGGCTATTATCCGACTGCGATAGATAAACAGATTCACGTAAACGAAATTGCGGGCGTCCGGTAGTTTAAAACAGGGAGGCAGTTTTAATATATTGATCAGGCTTAACATTTTGTAAGAGGGGCAAACAAGCAGTCGGAGTCAAGTTTAATAAATAGCGACGCTCATAGACATCCACATAGAGATTATACAGATGCGTTGGCCTCCTTCTTTCGCTTCTCCGTGGGCTACTGGCTACCTACACACCTCACGAAATGTAACAGCGCAGCTGTCATTTTACTCCACTATCGGGTAAGCGAGAGGTACCTTCCTAGTCGTGCTAGTTATTCGGCTGCATGTATGTATGAAATGTGGCCTACCCCTGCGTGGCACTAGCTCTTACTACTATTATAATGTTAAATGATTTACAACTTACTATAATACTTTCATACTTTCATAATCATGGATGGAAGAAAAATGTTAGATACTAATTATCAACATTATTTTCAGGAGAACTAAGCAATTTAAGGGATAATCAACACAAAAAAATTGATTGCGATTGCTATCCAATATGCGATGACGTTAATTATGTCATACAGTTGAACGTGAGTAATATGATTTATGATGAGAGGCAGAGATAGAGAGAGAGGGAGCGAAAAAGAGAACCTTATCTGCTTCTTCTTAAACTATATTGTAATTTTTTTTTTTATGGTATAGGGGGGCAAACGAGCAGTTGGAGCTATTTTATGACTACCGACGGCCACAAACATCCGCATAGAGGCTATACAGATGCGCTGCCCACCTTTCTCCTCCCACCTCCATGGGCCACCGGCTACTTACACACCGCACGAAACGCGACAGCACAGCTGTCACTACGCCAGTCTCGTGTAAGGGAGAGGTACCTCCCCGGTCGTGCCGGCCCAATTCGACTGCACGCAAGCATGCAGTGTGGCACTACCTCGAATATACAACACTGTAGGGTAAAGTAAGGGGTTGATTATTCGGTCAAATTGTTACACGTTACCATGACAACATATTTTATTATTATTTATATTTCATTAGGTACTTACATAAAATTTTGTTCGATGTGTAATAGTGTTCATGTACTCGTATTATCCCTAACGTCTATTCTATTCTTAAATATGTAAGGATAAATAAGTTTGTAACCTTATTGATTATTTATTTTTAGCCTTTGCAAGAGTGGTTCTTGGGTACCAACCTCCAGTGGGGTATGGTTACGTACCCAAAAATACGATACCGAAGAGATATTATTTTTGGGTTCACTGATGTATTAGGTAAGACGATAAATCTATCTTAAATTCAAAGTTCTAGCTAGCGCTAGGCGGAAAAAAATAGTGAGCTCGCGTCAGCAAACATGTTTTTTTTTTTTTATTATAGAGGAGGGCAAACGAGCAGTCGGAGCCATTTTCATGACTACCGACGCCCACAAACATCCGCATAGAGGCTATTCAGATGCGCTGCCCTCCTTTCTCCTCCCACCTCCATGGGCCACCGGCTACTTACACACCGCACGAAACGCGACAGCACAGCTGTCACTTTACGCCAGTCTCGTGTAATCGAGAGGTACCTCCCCGGTCGTGCCGGCCCAATTCGACTGCATGCAAGCATGCAGTGTGGCACTACCTCTACTACCCTAAACTTTTGTATCTGCAAATACCTACTGCTGTCCACTACTGCTGTTGTATTCATGATACTTCACAGGTCTTTGCTTTGTTTGAACTGATGGTAGAAATATACGAGTATATATTTTTAAAATATATTTGTAATTAAAATAAAACATTTGAACTTGAAATTTGAAATACTACTACAGTGCTATTGTGCTGAACTGCCATGACTGGGCTTGACCCTAGAATTTTTAATCTGAAATCACCTATAAATTAATAAAATACCTACCTACCGAAATTTCTCATAAAATAAGAAAACTTCGTACACTATATGCTCATATAAATTATCAAGATATAGATAAGAGTTTATTACTTTCAGTGTCCATTGGAGGCATGGCGGGGCTGTTTCTTGGTTGCAGTGTTCTCAGCTTCCTGGAGTTCATCTATTTTTTCACTTTACGGTTATACTATTATACGTATTCGTCGCGGAAATGATTTTTTTATGGAATAGGCGGGCAAACGAGCAGTCGGAGTCATTTTCATGATGGTAGTCATGAAAATGACTCCGACTGCTCGCACTAGACATCCGTATTGAGGCTATACAGATGCGCTGCTCTCCTTTCTCCTCCCACCTACATGGGCCACCGGCTACTTATACACCACACGAAATGCGACAGCACAGCTTCTGTTACTTTACACCGGTCTCGTGTAACCAAGAGGTACCCTGGTCGTGCCGGCCCAATTCCTCTTCACTAGTGTGGCACTACCTCTTCCTAAAAATATCTACGTCTCCCTATACTATAAAAATATCCATGCATTATGTTTATAAATGCACAAAAACCCATGCCTTCCTACTCAAATAAATAATATAATATATGATCATCATATTATGTTCAGTAGGTAAACTATGTGATATAAATATAGAATTTGGAACAGTTTTCTTTTTATTTTTCGAAATCCAAGCGAAAATTTTCACAGATGTACCGGATCATTTAGGCTACAAGGCAGCCTTGGAAAAAGATTACTAAAAAAAAGGAACAAAAAGTTTCAAAATGATTTTATTGTTTCCCTGGAGGGGGGATTGGAGGTATGGCTATAGGAGCTAGGCAGTAGCATTCGTAGAAATAAGCCCGAGGGGCTATTAAACACTTTGCTCTTTCTGAGAGTTCCCGGTCATGTGTTATTTGAAAGCAAGACTTCTCACACTCTCTATCATGCGCACAAGCATCGCCAGGCATCGCCTTTGCTGAAAACAGATATACATATTAAGTACTAGGTACTTTACAATCCTTAGGCAACGTCGTGCTGCGTTTGTTGAACAACTTATGGGATTTCGTCGATAGTGAGTATATGGATACACATTTCTCAAAATAAAAATAATTTATATATAATTTTTAACGTGGAAGAAACCCCGGGGCGTAGCTAGTTTATAAATAAAGCCTTACTTAATATTTTTAAATAAAGTTTATAAACCGATCCTTTATCTCCTTGGTACATTGTTTACTATTTGACTCCAGGGCAATGTCGAAATGTTCTTATTCATCCGAATATAAGGGATTCCCCTTACCATGCCAACACTATTTTTTTCATCAATTATTATTACACTCATGCAACTAGTAGTGCTTTGCTGTACCTCTTACTTACACGAAACCGGGGAAAAGTGGCAGCTGAGCAATCACGTTTCGTGCGGTGTGTAAGTAGGCGGTGGCCCATGTAGTGATAGGACAGGTGGCAAATGAGCAGTTGGGCAACCTTATGTTAACTGATCACCAACGCCCATAGAGATCCGCAACACCATAGGTACAGCATATGCCTGCCGGTTTCTGGCCGCTTCCGCAGCCCCTCCACGTGGAGCATGGAGCTCCCCTACAACAGCAAGTCGCGCCAGAAAACACAAGACGCGCCTTACTACCAATGCCCCATCCACAGGGTGACGGACCAACCCCGAGAACGCCACCCAGGGGTCAACCATTAAACGGCCGTAAAGGACAGGGAGGACGGCAACGGCACACCGCATCTCCTCTTCCACCGCCAACGCATCAGACGGTGCGCCCCCGTTTGGTCGCGGGAGACAAGGCGCACGGCAACGACATACCGAAACTTCTCCCACGACCCCTCCTCCTCGGATGCATCCAGAGCGAGCCCCTGGCCAAGCCCACTCGGAGTGTCGCCTCTTGAGATCCCTCATGGCTTCACCATAGTTGGCTAAGCCACGGCTACTAAGCCCTCTGATCACGACAAGGTGGAGATCCGTCGAGGGGGATGATCAAGGTGGTGACGATAATGTTTTGAATTTTCGATCCAAGCCTGACTGCACTCTTGCTTATGGCGTTTAAGCACCGATATGAGCGATCACAGCAAGGCTACGATTTGTCACCAGTCGGTACTGAAGAGAGAACAGAATGAAAAGTCCCATTCCCTTAAGCAACAAATCGGCGACGAAGTCGGTAACGACATCAGAATCGTCCAGCGAAAAGGAAATTCGCCCCCATTGTATGAGTAGGTTGCAAAGAAAGGAACCCCATCCCGTCCGAATCTGATGACGGTCGATGTCGTGAGTCGATAAGTTTCGTAATTTCCCCTTATCATATTAATGTACAAGGAACTTATTTACAACTTACCTGGAGTAGCAAAGTACAGGCAAATCGTTAACACAAACGACACGAAAATGAATTTCTTCATTGTTGCTGTTAGTTTCAGCTTACAATACCTATGTTGTATGTTGGTGCCAACTTTATATACTATTAGCCCTCATTAGTTAAGGACAAAATCGATTATATTAACATTATTTTTAATATGCGTAAAACAGGTGATCGACTGAATAATATAATAATTACTCTTTGGATAGATTTGATACGTGTGGAACCGCAGGCAATACATATACCGTGTGTACTTGTTCTCCTCGAGCAGTGGTTCTTAACCTTTTAGTCCTAAGGGACCATTTGACAAAATTTTCGTTATGCCCACCACTACCACCCCAGCTGGGTGTCGCGTTTCGTGTGGTAAGTATCCGGTGGCCCATGAAGAGAGGACGACGGAGACCAATGCATCTGTCTGTAGGTATACCTCTATAGCTACGATTGATCGTTTGCGACTTTTGTATTAAAAAAAAAGTCTTTCGATCAGCAGCATAGTAAATTGCTGTAATATCACTATTTGCAGTGATAATTGGTGTGCTAATTTACATGACACACTACTTATCTACACTCTGGTATTACTAAAATAGAGTTACTAGGCATTTAATATTATTTTATATTTTCGATTCGCATAGCTCCGAAACAATTTGAGGCACGTGAAAAGTATAAAAAATAAATGGCATTGAGAATGTTATGAACTTTCATAAATAAATAAATCCTTTATTGAGATACAAGCGAAAACAGATAATATTTGTTTTTACTTTTTTTTTCCCTTGTACCTACTCCCCTCCCTGCTACTCACCTTCTAGACGTCAGGACTTATTATCTGTATTACTTAAATAGTCTGAAAAATATCCTGAAGAAATATTTAGGCCCTTGCGCACGCACTCTACAACTACTTCATTCATTTAACTATTTAATTTATCACAGATTCATCAGTATTTATACTTGCAAAGATAAGAAAAAATATTTTATCAGTGTGGGAAAAAATCAGCCAAATTATGTACAAACTATGGTTCCATATCTCAAAACGGAAAAATGAAACTCTGAGGATTTGTTGTCTTATATCTTTTAAGACCTTTTCTTATCTTTTAAGATTGAAACCGAAAATTATAATTATATGTAGCATTGAAAAAGTAAAAAAAAAACCTTTACAAACTTTTAACTGTAGTTCATTTTATATCTACAATTTTGTTTTCGTATAATTTGAGAAAATATGCTGATGCAAATATAATATTTGTAGCCAATACTACCAATACTAACCACCAGTGGGGTATAGTCACGTCACCTAAAACACAAATTAGAAAAGAACGAGTACTCTGTTGGAGGCTTGCCGCGAGACTCCTTGTGTTCCTAGTCTAGTTCCTGTCTAGTGTAAGAGGAAAATTAAAGTCCACAGTTCACTGAATGTATTTATTGAGTTACACCGCGAGTATTCACTACTATGGTTGGGCAGAGACTGGTTGTCCCGCGTAGCCTATACAGTATACACTGCTAACTTAAATGCTGTGTCAGCACCATAACACTTCTGTATTTTATGTATTTTTGGGTTCGATGATGTATTAGTTTAATAGAGTAGAATATAATGTAGCAATACAGTGATATCAGATGATAGAAATGAACAGGGTAAAATTGTTGGTACGGCTATCAAATACTATTGAGTTTACCTTTCTCGGAAAATATTCTAATTTAATGCAATTATTTAGAAAAGGGATGCAAAACAAAAATGCTTCGCGTATCATTACAAAAATATAATATTGATACTAATTTAATTTTAATAATACAATAATTACACCCTACTCTACTTTAATATTGATACTAATTTAACTTTAATAATACAATAATTACGCCCTACTTGATAAATCAGTGTTGTTGTCTTTATGATGACTGAAAAAATATAATAAATTATTGGGTGCAATTATGTATGTTAACGACAGTATAATTTGTGACTTTTATGATTTGGTGTATTGTTCAGAAGCGGATTAGGAACACGAATGGTCTTGACGGCAATTTATAAGCATTTGAGCCCCGTGAGATACGAACGTTAACACTATAATCATGAATTTAGTATGTATTATTATTTAATATATCTATTTATTTAGTTTTTTGTTTATTTTGAGAAAAGTTATTTAACTTACATTTTATGCGGTTTGTACAGCGGCCTCCGCTGCCACCGGTCTTGAAAGAGATCTTAGGAGGATCGTGTGGATTTTGCTCAAACCAATACTCTTAAATCGCAGACACCACTGGCTAACTATACGGAGATACCTAGCAAGTGTCAGTAATAGGACGCCTTCTGAAATGGTACCGGCTTCCTCCAAAAAGGGGACCGATACGTTTTGAGGAGGTTTAACCCTTAATCGGTCACAAAGAATTATTTCCCTACCCTCCCAATCTAGTTTAATTTCAGGATTGACAGGAGGAAGGAGATTGACGACCAGGCTGGCGCAGTGGTACAGGGCTCGGATAAGTGGAGCATGTTGCGCCAGGGGTCGCGGGTTCGAATCCCGCCTAGGTCATGGATGTTTATATATGTATTTATATGTATTTCTATAATAAAAATCTTAAATATATAAAAATTCTTAAATTTATAAACATATTAAATATATTCCGTTGTCTAGTACCCGTAACACAAGTCCTTACGGTACTTAGCACGGGGCTAGGCTAACGTGGTGTGTAAAGTCCACAGATATTTATTATTATTATTTCGAAATATTTTTGAAATGGCAACCTTTTACAGTATAATTTATACATAGATAATCTTAGATAGTTATATATTTTATCTAAGATTGTGTATGTACTGTACCTAACTCAAAAAACATAATATTTACACGTATATTAACAGAATAAACACAACATGTCGGAATTTAAGCGATTACAAACTGACCGAAATAATACCAAAAATTCATCGAGGCGCAAAGATTTGAAGACAGCATACGATCAAAGGCACCGGCCATTTTCAAAATCTGTTGCAGGAAAAGCTAAGAAATATTGGATTTTGTTTTTAGAAACATCGTCTATTCATGGGCTCAAATATCTAGCTGTTGAAGGTAGAAGTCTTTTTGAGGTGTAAGTAGAACTGTTCATTAGATATCAATACAACCTCAATCTTACCTACTTTTTTTCTTCTTTTAGCAGCCCGAGCAATTTTCACGACTACTGACGCCGACAGACATCCGCGTAGAGGTTACACTCGGGCTCTGCCCTCCTTACTCCATAACCTTACACATCGTAGGAAACATGAAAATGAAGTACGTTACTATAAAAAAAATGATTCCCTTCTGGTAGAATCATTATAGTTAACTTTCATTATACTTATTTAAAATAATCTAAATTTTGTTATGTTCATATCTCTTGT
>LUGF01045421.1:87548-103834 GCA_001625245.1 Calycopis cecrops
CGTTTTCGTAGATAATGGTACGGAAACCCTTCGTACGCGAGTCCGACTCCGACTTTTTTCCGACTTTTTTTGCGTTTCTGTCACGCAACATCATGCTATTTAATGTTGTACGATTCATTTTTTTAAACCCAAAATTCCACAAACTTCTCTTTATGGGGTATTAGCAGATAAAAAATCGATGCAAAGTCTGCAGTCTGCATGGAACTTATAGTAAAGTTTAATTATGTATACCAATTTGGATTCATATTTTGATAAGCCCATATTTCTTCACCATAAATATACCTAATTCATAACACATATATATATATATATATATATGTGGCCAGTCAGTGTATTTAGAGAAGTCATACAATGCTTTCCAGGTTATCAGTCGGCCAACGTCGGTGTCGTTTTCTCCACGAGAACAACCTGCACCACTTCTCAGTGTACACTTACACCATGTGCCGCATGGAGTGCAGGATCCGCCTGTGCCTCCAGTATTGTCAGTGTGTACCCTTCTTTTATAGAGCAAGAGGTAAGTGACTCTTGAAAGTAAGTTTTTTTTGCCTAGAAGGCAAATAAGCATCCCCATGGGGCCATCATCCTGTGAATGGGGGCCTTGGAAATAAGGCGCGCCTTTGTGTTTTCTGGCGCGCCTTGCTGTTGGAGGGGAGCTCCATTGCTGCACGTGGAGGGGCTGCGGGAGCGGCCAGGCACCGGCGGGTTCGCGGATGAGTGCGAAAGCGTGCCGGTGTTCCCGTCGTATGGTGCAAGGAGAAAGCACAGTGGGGGTAAGAGTTCGGCATAACCCAGTTGCCACTCCTGGCGGCAGGGTATTCATGAGGATTTCCCGCTATAAAATAAAAATAAATAAAATAAGCAACCTCATTAAAAGGTAAAAAAAGTAAATTCGCATTAATACCTCCACTGCCACTCTGTCTTGTGACATTATTGCCGTACCGGTGAATAAGACTGTGTCCCTAGTAGGCAAACTGTTAGTGGCGCATTGAGTTTGGGGCGTATTGGTTTAGTACGCCCTTTCATATACTTGAAATGGAATGCTCAATTTACGCTTTTTGCAGCGTTACGTACGCCGACTGTTTCAGTTAGTGGCCGATTCATAGCAAAATAAACATAACAGTTTGCTTACGACCTACGTAAATTGATCTGAGTTTACAGCTAACTCGAATTTCTGTTCACCACAAATTTGCTGCTCACTCAGTCGGCCGCTACCAGTTTCCCTACTTAGAATACAGCCTAAGCACTATCTTTGAGCAAAGCTATCTTCAAATAAACAAACGAATATATTATTATGTATTAGCTGATAATAAGTGACTTCTAGAAATAATAAACTCATAACTCGGCTGCGGGGCCACCTGTTTAAATAACATTCTGCGTGGGCTGTATTATAGCGTCCAAAAGTGTGCAAAATCAGAAGTAACTCTCTTTTTCCACATACGCTCGATGTAGCCCGAAACAATCGGAGAGATATCAGACGGCTTAACATGATCTCTAAGGCTCGGTGTATTACCGCCAACTTCTACACAAAACTGACTATCAAGTTTTTTATTATACCTACATTGAATAATTTCAATAACAGTTTTTGGTCGGATCCGGCACTCAAACAACTAGATCAAATAAAACAACTAGACCTTGGAATGTACCGCATTCAAATGATGGACGCAAGATCTTTAATTATGATGTTTTGGTCGGGATAATAAATGTTTTGTGATAGGCATATTGCTACAAAAGTATGCTTTTACGTAAAGAATTTGATTGCTAAATATTTTTTTCAGGCGATGAAAAAATATGCGACGTGAAAGGCATGCACTGTTTAGCTGAACATAAAGGTGGGTATTTATAATTATTGTTGTTGTGTCTCTGTTATAAATTCTATTACCGTATAAAGTATCCTGAGTTATTTGTTTTAGTCTTATCAGTCAGCCCAGTTTGAGTCTTGTGTCCTTCCTGGGAAAATTGTCGAATTTATTAGTTCCCGAGAATTGTCATTTGCAATTTTTGATATTTTTAGAGATCCGTAATCAAAGGGTAAATGTTAGGGTAAAATGGGAGCCTAATACTAACATCCCGCTCTTCGACTGTCCGTTGATCCGTCTGTCGGTCACCGGTCTATATCTCGTGAACCGTGATAGCTAGAAAGCTGAAATTATGAAAATGACACGGCTTAATAGTATTGTTTTTGTAAATGATTTATCTTTTCAGTTAATATTTTAAATATCATTGTTTTATATATTTCAGTTAAACTCAACACTCTTAGAGATAACAAAGGCAAAAAGATCTCGTGCAAGTGTTATCCAATATGTGATGACGTCAGTTATGTGGTTCAGTTAAGTGTAAGAAAAAATCTCTGATATTATTATTATCACTATCATCTGAACTTTCACCTTTCCACGTGTTCCTTTCAATCTTAAATATAATTTGTTCTTAAATATAGAGTCCTAGAATTCAATCATAAGTCCTTGAATATCATGCTATAACCATCCATCACTAGTTTATTCATACACAAATGAAAACAGCCGTAGACTTGCGTTAAAATACCATGACTTCATTGCATTTCATGGGGATGTCACATTTGGGGAGGTGGCTCATTTTACACTCAACGTGAAGTGATTAGCATGTAATTAGGGGCAAGGAATTCCATTTTATCTATTTAATACTATGTTGTGGTGTGTAAACATTATGATTTGCGAGAGGTCCAGTGAACCGTTGGACGGAATGGAGTAAAGTAGAACAATCATATAGATCGAACATCGAGATCGTGTGGATGATGTGGGCCATGGAAAAAGTACTAAAATCTCATGGCCCTCAGGCTCCATGGAGCTGGGAGGATAAAGGGGGCAGCGCAACTATATAGTCTCTATGTGTATATAGTCTCTATGTGTATAACTATATGTCTACGGGCGTCGGTAGTCATGAAACTGATACCGAGTGCTCGTTGGCCCACCTTTACCGAAAAATAAATCCTTTGCTTTAATTTGCAACGAGATAAATGTGCATATTTCTTAACAGACTAGAAACATTTTGCTCGCCCCAATTGGATGTTAGTATTCTTGGTCACTTTGCTATTTTTATAAATATTTTAACCAAGCAAGAGGTAAATACCCAATATAGTATGTAAGTTAATTCGTTGATTTTTAACTTTAATAATAGCAATATTAACACAGAATAGCAATGTTAGTTTTTATAATAATATATGATTTTAACGTTTTTTTTATGCGCAGGAATTGCAGAAATGGTCGATAGAAACAAATTTCCAGTGGGGTATTGTTACATTCCCAAGATTACGATACAGACGAGATATTATATTCCGATTCACCGATGTTCTCGGTATGGATGCTCTCAAATATTTTAATTTTATAAATTTTATTTTCTTATTGTTTTTTAGATTTTCTTATGTGTCGGAGGGTGTAAAAGCTTCCAAGCTATAATTTAAAAGCTTTTGTAGTTAAAATGATTACTATATTTTTTATTTTAGTAATGCTGAGCTAATATGAAATTCGTTTTTAATTTACGTTGTGTTAAATAAAAAATATAATTTATCTTTGTCTGTTTTAGTGGCAATTGGAGGAATGGCAGGATTATTTCTCGGTTGTAGCGTTCTCAGCTTTCTGGAGATTCTTTATTTTATAACATTACGCCTATTCTTTTATTCATATTCACCAGTAAAAAAGTAACTGCTTAGGTATTATTGTCAGAAATAAAGTACGCTAGATTTATTGAATATGTATTAGTTTGTTTAATGTAAGTAAAAACCTACCTAGTAAAAATAACACCTTAAATAATATTACCTAACTTTATAGCCTTAGATACATTTAACGTAATCTATTAATTACCAAATTGTACTCATAATGTAATGAATTACTTAATTATAAGAAATATAAACAAATTAAAATCGGATCATCTCAAATACTAAAAGAGTTGTAGAGGAAAGCTAGCTCCGTCTGCCATCATATCCATCAGATCTTGATTATAATATGAAACACAATATTTCCTTTCTCTTTTAAATTAAGGCAATGCACAAGACATGTACAGAACATTTCCACTGAGTTCATCGCTGCTGTCCGACAAACTTCCACAGTAAAGGGACTGCCGTCACAACGAAACGTCTTGATTACTTAAATAAAAAAAAAAATTAAAAAAATTAATTTTATTATTTTCATACAAATCCCAAAATTATCTGCAAAATGATGAGGTACCTAATATTTCAATTCCAAGCCCGATATACCTAATTGAAACCAATAAGCGATTCTAATTTTGCACCAATTTCAAGTCGAACCCGCATTCAGGTAAATTTAACTTAGGTTAGGATAATTGTCGCCGACATTGGCCCATATTAACACATCGTAAATTCAACCCTTAAGCACCTTGCTAATAATTAAGATCTTCGGACCCTTTGTTGGCCAATTTAGTATTTCATTGCGGACGGGTTATATCAGGTTTGGGTCTTAGTGAAATGTTTTGTGAATAGCTTATGGTGTAGTGGTAACAGATTTTCTATATTATTACGTACAGCAATTTAACCCTTCAAATTAAGCGATTACACTAACTTTTAATTTATTGTATCAAACGAATTTATATAGTGGTTTCGTAGATTGAAGCGTTGGTTTCTGAAAAAAATGTTGTTATGTTATATAAAATTTGCTCCAAACTTATGTAATTATTGCTACACACGTAGACACAACCGTAGAAGAAACTCATACACATAATATAAGGTGTGACTATATGAATTCGGTGTATGACGTTGTTACTCGATGGAGCTATAAGGATCTACAGTGACCTGATAATTGGTATGACAACCGATTAACGTAGATTTAAACAAAATCGTAATCTTCATCTGCTAGAAAATTAAATATTTAAAATATAGTTTGTCGTTGAAAGTAATTTATAGCTAGTCCTCTTGGGGCCCAAAAAAATCGGCTTTAATGTTGGTAATATATTTGAATAGCCTAACCATTAAGTTATATGCTAGGAATTTAAGGACCTATTAAATTAATATGGTAAGTATAGTGGTGTAAAATAGCATTTGTGTAATGAAACTGCTTTCTAGTTCTCTATAATCTTTACAGGCAGTGTTGTGAATGCTACGCGCTATCAGTACTACACACCTTTGTAGAGCAAGTCGTTACGTCTTATCTCTAATAGGCAAGACTACATAAATGTCGACACGAGCCTTAGTCATTTAGTTGGGAACGTGTCTCGGTGATGGGCGGAGCGAGTGGCGTTTTATTACTATGCTTAAAATGGCTGTAACTTCTTAATATTTCTATGTATATAAACAAACATTTCTCTTCAAGTTTCAATTCCAATACTAAATAAAAATAAAATAAAAATAAGTTTTTTCAATGCTCTACAAACATAATATAATATAACAGAATACATGAAACTCAAAAAAAAATAAGAAAGTTACTAAAAACAGACAGTAAGGTTTAACTTAACTTAAGCTTTGCTATGCTAGGCGTCAAGAAAGTAATGGGATACGAGCAACTGCTTCATGAAAACTGTAATTCGCAACGGCTGCAATGTAGGATTGTTCCAGCAACTTCTTTAAAATTCATCGTGAAAATCAGTGGCAATATGTATAGGTATATACGTCTTATCAAACGTCATATAGTGAAACGCCATATGACACGCTTAATATACGATACATCAGCGTTGAACAGCCCTAACCAAGCGTTAGGATTCGACAATATAAGTGGTAGGGTTAGAGGAAATGTTAAAGATTATTGTTTGGAGTTAGCGAGGTGTAATTTAATTCAAAGACATTCTACCTCTCATAATGATTCCCGAATTAGGGATTGCCGCATTACATGTCGATATTTAATATTAGTTTTTTAATGCGCACTAAAATTAAAGCGTATCAATTAGATCTAACGTTGTCAATATTCTGAGAATTGTGTAGTAAAATTAGTGTCATGTTTTCGGAAGAGAATACCAAACCATTTATTCTTCTTCTTCGTGTCGATGGCACTTTTTTTTTCTTTATATTAAATAACATTTACGTGTGTAAAGGTGGGATTTTTTTTTAATGAAAAATGTTAGCAGTGGGTAAATATTGTATGTCTTCTTATTAAAGCAATCATGTTCACATCAGCAGCACATTTGCAATCCTCTCTATATTATGACTTTTAAAAGTTGTGACTCATGAACGTTTCGTTTCTTATAAAATTTATATTTGTAAATAAGCTAAATTTCATATTACTAAATATAAATAAAATTATTTTAAGCAAATTGTTTTTTTTACTTCAAAGTAAAAATTTTACGTAAAATAGACGAGTCGATATAAGCGTGACATCCCTATCCAAGGTGGTGTTTATTAACTCTATATGTTAAGATTTTAATTGCGGGCATCAAGTGGCTTTTGTGAATTGTGCTCGAGTTTTGGGGTTGTCTTTGTTTTATCTCGAGCACGCCTCGTGTGGTAATGAGGTGAGCCCGAGGAGGGGGTGGCGGGGGCTTTCATATGTAAATTTGTTATCATTCAGTTAATATGTCGTGTGGTAGGCTAGCGGCTACTCTTGAATCTTAGTTTCTTAGTTTTAGAGACACAACAACAAACATGTGATCCTACTTTTATACCAATCAAATAATATGTTTTATTTAGAATGTTTGACTTTGTCAATTTTCTTTTTTATTATAGTAGGTATAAGACACTAATGTTTTCAAGACTACTGACGCCCATAGACATCCGAATAGAGGTTGTACAGACTGCCATCCTTCCCCTTCCTACATGGGCCAATAACTGCTTCAACACCACACGAAACGCGACAGCGCAGCTGTCAATTTACGTCGGTATCGTGAAAGCGAGAGGTACCTCCGCGGTAGTGCCGGATTAATTCGTCTGCATGTATACATGCACTGTGGCACTGCCTCTTACTAAATGTTAAAACTAATGTGTAATGTTAAATACTCCCTTACTTTAATATTGGTTATTTGGGTTGACACGACCAGAAAGTACTTGTAGCATAAAATAAA
This sequence comes from Calycopis cecrops, assembly GCA_001625245.1. NCBI lineage: Eukaryota > Metazoa > Arthropoda > Insecta > Lepidoptera > Lycaenidae > Calycopis > Calycopis cecrops. The sequence goes on from LUGF01045421.1 coordinate 94,521, forward strand.
TACCAGCGAGAAGTTATTATCTAATATATATTTATTATATTACGAAGTTTGTTAAAAAAAAATCAATAACACACGCAGTTTTTTTTTCACGACCACAATATCACAAAAAAAATATAAATATCTGAGTAAAAGAGACGAACCTACCGATCTTATTCCCATACGCCATCAAAACATTTAATGGTTTTTAACCAAAAAAAGAGGAAAACCAAACTGCAATCCGAAACATCTATTACGGCCCTCCTATCAACACCCTATAAACCATTAATATAGGCTATAAAAACTTCCCAATACACCTTGGAACCCTATTTACCCGCACTCACCTTAAAGATTGCCAGATAAGAAATAAGATGATTTATCGTCCATTTTTCCCCTGATAAATAGTTGTCTTAGAGGTCGGCGGGGCGGTCTCAACTCATTTTTTGGAAGGCACCTTTTTGCTGATAAAGAAATGACGAATGGTGAGGTGCTGTTATTTTATGGTACGTGAGCGGATTTGTGTGATTTATATCACGCTCGGCAATGATGCGGGAATCACATAATTATGTTGTGATTTAATGGTTTTCGGAAATGATAGTCCCATTAGAATAGAATAGTTCATTGAGGATTAATACTTGTAAACTGTTAAACATCAAAGAACATTTCAGTAATTTGATATACCTACATTCAGTTTTATGGCACATTATACAAAAACCAAGGCTACAGGTTATAAAAATTAATTATGAACATCTAAAATTATTTATAATATATCATTTCTGTGTTTATAATAGCCAAATCATTTAAGGTAGCTAAAATATAAAAAATACATTATTTAGTTTTACTATTTTTAATGTCTCAATTGGATCTTATCGCATTTTCTTTGAATTACTCTTTTACAGCAGATCCAGCGACCATTATAATATTTCTTCCTTATCTATCCAGCTCATACCATATTAAGATAGATTCATTAGCACTACGAAAAACTACTGCAAGATGTATCCGTAAACCTTAAATTCATTCACTTTAAACCTCGTTTAGAAACTGATACTATAACAATAGTAAATTTATGATTCTCACCTTACTTAAAATTCTTCGCTGACGAACTCGTGGTAAAAGCTAGTGTTAAATATAAATGTAAGTATATATTTAGAAATACAATAACCCTTTCAGGAGCGCGTTTGATGAAGCACGTGACAGGGAGGGGCTCGGGAGAACCGCGAACAATGATTTAACTGAGACAAAACATGCTTACTTTAGCTTACCTAGTCGTTTACACAGGGTGATCCAAGAATTACAATTTTGTTTTCTGTTATGTTGTTGCGTGTACTATAAGAGGGGTAACGGATAGTCGGAGCTTTTAAATAATTACTGCCACCTTAAGACATCCTCACAGTTGTTGTCGTTCCCTCTTCCCTTATAATAGGATACAACAAACTCACAAACTGCACAAAAAGTGACAGTTTTGTTGTCACCTTGCGGCGGTATCATAAGAGTGAGAGCTACCTCCTCGTCCATGGACCGGCAAGTCTAACTCAAATAAAATGTCTCTACCTCTTACTAAAACTTTGTCATTTTATAATTTTGAGTGGTGAGCAAAATAACCCATGCACATGTTATGGTAACTCTATGTTTTAAACCTATTTTATAGTTTACATAACTACTCCACTAAAAGTACCTATTGGTGGCATATCTTAATATTGTGTATATCTCAATCATCTTCTGATTAAGATTGTTTAAAAACGTACAAAATACTACAAACTTATAAACATTAATCTACTGCCAGATCTATTCCCAGTCGGTGCAGACCTGAGAACCTACACAAATTAATCACACATCGACAAGTTTTTTAGATAGATAACAAAACTGATAAAATAAATCATAAAATTGTAATCCGCCTGTAGACGACGTAGGAGGTGATGTACCTCTCGCATTGTGACGAAGTCTCTCACAGACGTCGCTTGAACCGCATAACTTTTTAACGAGCACCCTTTACATTATCGCTATTGAAATGTGCTTTATAATCCTTATTATATTACAAGGTTCTGTTGAGTTAATATTCATCCACTTTGAAAGAGAAACTGAGAAACTGTTTTATGATAAGGATTAGCCGTCCGTAGAGTGACATAATTCTGACCAGAAGAAACGGAATTGTTCATCCCCTCTATTCTTTAGTTTTCTTTATTTCACCGGAATGTTACGATTCTGAAAAGGGGTATTTAGATGAAATCTGTTGTAAAGTATGCCCTGTCAAATTAAACTGAATGAGAAAAATTCGAGTTAAAAAAACTTTAGGTATACCTAAATCTACATCTACACAAATCGACGAATCTGTTATCATTAAAACTTTTCATGCAGTGCTTAATCGACTTTCGTGGACAATTATCAAGTGACGCCCGTTGCTTATTTGTATCCTAATTAAAAAGTACTTTCTGGTCTTCATTCAAAAATTAAGTGTTTCACTGGAACAATAGTTGTATTTTTTTACACACACGTAAACACCCCACGCACACTCGTTTAATTTATTGAAAATAACGACACAAAAGGCCGTTTTAATAGTTGCCTTTTCTTTTATCCCGGGCTCCGATTAAATCGAACGGCCGCAAATATCCGCGAGATGATCCGCGAATCGCGCACGCTCCAGTGGCTGCGTACAAATAAACGCTTGATTTGATCAGTCGCTTTTGTAGGGCTTCGGAAAAGTGCAATGAATTTGTTGTGGCCGGCTACGATGGAGGTTAATGGTATTCAAAAATGGATGCTTGTGTAAGGAAAAGGAATGTGCGAGTCGGGATTTAATAATACCATTTAATTGAAATGTTTGTATTTGATAACCGTACAAAATTCTTTTAGACGATCTTTGAAAGTATGTCTGTGCAATGCCGAAAACGCCCAGTACATTTGTCTAATAGTCAACTCTAAGATCCTGTTCAGATTAAGCGTTCTACGCGCAAGTCGAGATGGTGCTAGAGCTACATAATATTATTCGAATCCAGTTGCGTCTATCACTCGCGCGTAAAACGCACGAACTGTCATCATGTCGAGATACTCGAGCGGGTTGTTGTTTTTCATGCATTTAGAACTACGCGCGAGTGGAGTCGTGAAAACGCTTTACTTGAACAGCGTCATAAGTCTCCCTATACTCCCTCAAACTACATGATAAGTGCTGGAAAATTAATTGCATCATATCGTAACATCACACAAATAAAAAAAAACAATGTATGGTCACAAAACAATTATAACCTGTGAACCTCAGGTTACGTAGTGCTTGCGGTGGGATGTAGGTGGGCAAGTCACATAAACCGGGTAAATTTAAACGGTAAAGCCGCTGGTATTGACAAAGCGGTGTTTGTACGCAATGAGCTCAGTAATTAGCGGCGAATGGAAGCGCGCCCACTGCCAATCTATCTGAACATAGCCGTGTCACAGGGTGAACAAATCAGTAGGGTAGGCATTATATTAACACAGATGTTTCATTTCAGACCAAACATTATCAAATGTAGAAAATAAATAAGTTGAAAATTATTTAAGTACATGAAAACCTTCTCAGACATGAACAACCACTAAGTTCCTAAGAAACGGACAGTCAATTTTATCGCGCAATGTAAAGTGGTATACAATAATTATTATTGATATGCAAAAATGCTTAAAACGAGTTGAGAACACGTTAGAGTATCTATAAAATATCATTAATATGTAAGCTTAAATTTTAAGTAAATCAATATAGAAATAACAACTAAAATAGTAAATTTTATCATATTTACTATGTTTTATATGTCTTAGATACATCTAAGATGTATTGCAATAAAAGCATTAAAACAGTTCCTGATTCTTAATTTCAAGAATAATTTTATTTGTTTTGATACAATATTATTATTTAAGATTTATGGCTATACATTCTATTAATCCATCCACACAGACCATTATAATGGAATAATAATTTATCGAGGTAACTAAGAATTCATAAATAGTGGATTAAAGAAACGGTGGCGTGGTGAAATCTTATAAACTGGAGACGTAAATAAAATTCCGCGTTCTTAAAACGGTATCCACTGCACTAGTGCCTTATTTTTTTAATAAGCAATAATTAAGAGTAATCCATAAACAGTATTTACATTTGATATGATGGTTTAAATGATGATAACATTAAAATGACAAGGAATAGTGACTAGTTTTTGCTATTAAATATTTTTTGAGTCTTTGATTTGTGTATCACGGTATATAATATCAGTTTTATCAATAACATTATGTGAAATATGAACCAAACTAAGGTATTTTTGTTGAATTTTTGTCGACTACACCGAGAAAAGAATTTAAATGTACCTACATATATACTCACCGTATATGAGGAACATATTATTTAAATTTTGTATACAATATCGTCTAATTTAATTTGAAGATATCAAAGTAGTTACAGATATTCTCTACTATATTGTTTAGTGTAGAATACTTTAACTCAAACTCAATAATTTTACTTTTTTTACTCAAAGTCAAAACTCGACGACTCAAACAAAATTAAATAAAAAATATAAAAAAAAAGTTAGATTCAACAAAGTTTTCGAGATGACCTATAAATAAATAAGTAAATAAAGTTAAGAATCAACGACGTAGTATTTATCAATACACGTTCTGCATAACAATCATACGAACGTCCACTGGTGTCGGTAGTCGTCAAAAGGTCCCGATTCTCGATTACCCTATATAAAAAAAACACGTAGGTATACATAAGTTAGTGCAAAAGTTATTGCCATACTACAGTGGAGCCGCACTTGGAATGCACGGGGGGGTACATTTTGTTCACATGATATCTCCTTAAATTTATAAGCAATGCCACGCGTAATATTTTATTAGCTCGTAGTAGTTAGGAAGGGAGGAGGAAAAGAGGTCAACGCAGTCACATTACAATGTCATTATTTAGCATAAGCCGCTCGTTTACCCATGTACACAAAAGTGCCTTAAAAAGTGTTTTGATACTAACGTTAGTAGTAGGTTAGGTAAGCCTTTGATAGTTTTTGACGTGACAACGTCTTATAATTCGATGGAGCAGGCTGTACCGAAAAACATGACAACATGCGGCGTTACCTCACTGTCACATGTACATGTCCTGTTTTGAATGACTGATTGACCTAACAATATTACGTTCCGTAAGTGCATTGCTGTTGAATTGTATGTTTTAGGATTATTTGCAAAATAAAGGAACAAAAAATTTAAATTGTACACTTTTTCTTATAATGCTGATCATTTACGATATTTAAAGTAAATATGATTTAATAATAAAAAAAAAAATAAAAAGGTTTTTGTTAACGAGGAAGAAACGAAACGCAAGCGTTGTTTGAGAACTGTCAAACTAATAAACATTAAACAAACGACGCTACCAAAGGACGCTTTTAAAATTCGTTTACGTTGTTTTTTTATTTCATCTCAGTGAGTAGATATTAATTTGCAACATGGCTTCAAAAAACACGTGTTTTCAAAATAAGAGAAAAAGGTGCATACAAATCTATTAAACAAATGATATTAAAATTTTCTTTTGAAAAATGCTACCATTCCACCAGTGTTTTCTTATGACGTTGTCACGTTCAATTATCGTCAGTCAACCGACTTTACAGACAACTTTTTTTATTTTAATATTTTACAATAGAGCAACTATAACGGATTTTATCGCGGTTTATTAAATTACTTGAAAAGCCTGAAAAAGCCTTCTGAAGTTTTACAGCCATGGTCACGTGTGAAGTGACTAGTCAAAATAATTAAATTAACCTCGATAAAATCTATTTAATTTTTTTACGTAATACGTTTTTGATTTGACTTACTGCTGATGTATACTATGACGCCAGTCAGTTTGTTAAATCGCAACGCAATCAAATTGGTAGCACATGTATTTTGTATCAACGATAGTGTTAATCCCATCTCATTTATTTGATAGGTGTTGAATTTTATTCGCCACCACAAGTATGTTTAAATCGAGTTTGCCAATTTAAATTCGTATTGCCTAAAATACTTTAATTGCGATTTCTGTTAATTATGAAATTTAAATAAATTGTGTTTGACACGAATAACTTGGTGAAGTGAACATTTGTAGAGTCGATGTCCGAATTGGTAAGAGCTTAGAAAAAATGTGTGAGCACACTTATGTGCTACCGGGAAACATAACACACTGCATGCATGTAGCCGAATTGGGTCATTACTACAGGGAGAGAAAATCTAGTGCAGGAATGATTTCTTAACGTGCTCTCCGAGGCATGAGGTGCGACACGGATAACTTCAAATGTCCGGACTGTTAAAGTTTGGTTTGAACACTTGCTGTGCACTATTCTCCCTTTCTCTCCTTCGCTCTAATGGGCCACCGGAAATTCATAAACCGCATGGAAAGCGACAATACACAAAGGCCCCGGTCGTGATGCCTTGTAGTATAAGGGGGCAAACGAGCAGCTAAGTATTATTATAACATCCACATCATTCTTACGCAGGTGCGTTTTATTCCTCAGTGGGTCACTGGAGACCGAACAAAACGCGCATAGCTATCACGTAGATTACGGTGCTATCTCGTACTAAGCATCTGCATCCGCGAGCTAAAACTAGTCTCGTTTCTAAAATGGAACGCCGAAGAAGATTTATATTTGCGGATACACGTTCGAATTTCGAATCAGTTTACCTTTCCGTTTCCGTTCTTAATAAAATAATCAATCATTTATAAACGCAACTAGTTTTATCGATTGCCTTGACATAAAAATAAAAAAATGTTATGCTCGTGATAAATTATGAAAAACAGGTATTTGCACACATGACCGTCCTAGTTATATGTAATAATTATAGGTACTATTATTTTTTTACAGTATAAGGGGGCAAAAAAAAGTCGAAGAAATTTTCATGTCAACCGACGCCCTTAGACATCCGCATTAAGGCTATTATACTGATGCGTTGCCCTCCTTCCTCCTTCCACCTCCATGGTCCACCGGCTCCCTCACCGCACGAAACGCGACAGCACAACTGGCACTACGCACGCGCAGGTATCATGTAAGCGATACCTCCGCGGTAGTGCCAGCCTAATTCGGCTACATGCAGCGTGGCACTACCTCTTACTAAATTAACACATCGTCTTGACATTTTACAAAACATTTTTTGCACTTTTTTTTAAATTGTTCCTCTCACCTCCATTATTTCCCGTAAACGGTGCAATTTCTAACGCTTTATGGATGGCGACCCTAATGGTGATCATTGAGTGGTTTCGCATGTAACCACCTCGGCGCCCGCGGGGGTCGCTTAAGCCCCGTTCCTTAGTTTTTTACATCGACTACTAGGTGAGAGGACATTGTATTGCTTTCATTGTTAGGGGGTTAACTTACAAATGCTTTGGAGCTTTTTTTTAGTATAGGGGGCAAACGAGTCGGGTCACCGAGCTGAAGGTAATTTCCGACGCCCACAGTTAGCATTCGTCCGCTTTGGAGATGTGCGCTTATTGCTAAATTATATTTTGAAACGCTTCCAGAGGTCATTCGTGAATAATCTACTTTTCCGAGTTAAAAAGTTATTTTTACTTATCATTTTTTAGGAAGAAAAAATGTATTATATTGTTACGTATCTGTGTCGTGATTCTGTCAATGATATATGATGATTGTAATCAATATCTGTGTCAAATATTATCTAAATCTGTTCTGTAGATTTTGCTTGAAATAAAGTTAATAAACTTTTACAAATATTCGTATTTATAATAATATAACAAGTACGCTGAGTTTGGAACTTTTTTATTGCATAGCAGGAAAACGAGCAGTTGGGTCGACTGATGTATATAATATAGAATCTAATAAATAAAATAAATAGCTTATTATAAAAACTCAATTTATCAAATTTAGTAAGAGGTAGCGGAAAGATGCTGGCACGAACCAGGAGGCAGCTATTCCTCACATGATACCGCCGTAAAGTGACAGCTCTGTCGCGTTTTGTGCTGTTCCTACGTAGCCGGTGGCTTCTGCGTGAAAATCATAAGAGTGTCATAAGGGCGTCAAAAAGCTGTGGGCAAGAAATGGGAAAGAATGGCCGAAGATCGAGGCCAGTGGTGTGCTATGAGAGAGGCCTATGTCCAACAGTGACCTGTAATAGGCTGACGATGATGATAATGATGGGAATCGGAAATCGTCAAAGTCTTCAACTGCTAGTTTATTCTTTTATACAAAAAAAAATATATCAAACGCAAAAACTTCAAGAGACATTACATTTATAATGATTGTTATTGTAGTTCAAACAGAAATATAATGATACCTGTTACATTTATCAAATACACTTGATGTGGCTAATTATGAGAACCAAGATAAAAGCGGCTGAAAAATGTGTGTGACGAGACTCATAAGAGAATTTAGGTTAATGATCAAAATGGATGCGATTTTTCTTTGGATATCGACTGTGTTGGAAGTCTTATTAGTGAAAGCTCATTTTAAGTGTAGGTACTCGTTTTTGTAAAAGTATAATATCAATTTGTGTGAATAATGAATTTGAAGAAGAAAATAGAATAGAACAGAAAAATAATAATTTAAGAAATAAATTATAATACATGCTTTTATATTCCGTAGGTACTTGACCTGAAACACGAAATATGTTTCAGGTCAAAAGCGACAACTAATATTATATATAAGCTCTTTTTAAAAATTTCGGTTTATTTTCGAACCTATAATTTGTCAAAAATATATTTTTGAGTGGATTCAAAATTCAATTGAAGTCAAAAAATATTTCTTCGGATATACCTAATATCCGTTTATCTGTCGGTCTATAATATAATATATCGAATTACATTAAAGAACAAACAAGCCGGTTATTTACATGAAGTAAGTAATGCTACTGGAATCTTATGGCAAGTTTATTTTCTAGTTTGTTTTATGATTATTTTAAGAAAACTTTGGCTAGCCACATGATAAACTATGGCAGACGGTTTTCTGCACAGCCAGACTACATCCCTAATAGAGTCTATAGATCAAGCGCCACAAGGGAACATGATATGAAAATATATGTGGGTACTTGGATACTTTAAACGCCTATTTTACAGAGGCTAGGCGATATATATTTCTTTATACACTCTTTTGCAAAAAAAACGGGCGGTTTTGATTTTTTTCTTTCCTGAAAACAATATGATACAAAAAAGGATTTAAGTCTTCTTAATATATTACTGGCCGGTCGTAAATGTGTCGTGATGCCAAAAATGTACATTCGAAATTCAAATTTTTGACTGATCGTATTTTAAAAAGAATACCAATTTTTTGTACAAATTCTGGCGGGAATCAACGAAAGTTGATGTTGTCTTTGAATAAGTTTTAGGCTATTTTTATTGGTTTCGTTGAATTAGCTGCTTA
>LUGF01045421.1:104905-120056 GCA_001625245.1 Calycopis cecrops
TTTAAGATATAAATTATAAAACATACTTTTATATTCGACTTGACCTGAAACACAAAATATGTAAGTATGTCGTTTTCGCATTGTATTTTGCGATATACATACAAAAACGATTTAAGATTTTTACAACTAACATTATATATACGCTCTTTTTAAAAATTTCGGTTTATTTTCGAATCCTATAATTTGTCAAAAATATATTTTTGAGTGGATTCAAAATTCAATTGAAGTCAAAAATATTTCTTCGGACATACCTAATATCCGATTATCTGTCGGTCTCTATAATATATCGAATTACATCAAAGAACAAACAAGCCGCTTATTTACATGAAGTAAGTAATGCTACTGGAGTCTTATGGCAAGTTTATTTTCTAGTTTGTTTTATGACTATTTAAAGAAAACTTTGGCTAGCCACATGATAAACTATGGCAGACGGTTTTCTGCACAGCCAGACTACATCCCTAGTAGAGTCTATAGATCAAGCGCCACAAGGGAACATGATATGAAAATATATCTGGGTACTTGGATACTTTAAACGCCTATTTTACAGAGGCGATATATATTTCTTTATATTATAAATAAATCCTTAAAACTTTTTAAGGTAGTATCAAAAATGTAAAGGTTTGAAAAGATAGGTTTATGAAATAAAAGTAGCTCGTTGCCAACATGGTAATGGTTCCTACCATGTAAGAGGTAGAGTCCTGTTTTTGGCCGGCAATTTCCGGACAATAGGGGAGGTACCTCTACCATGATACTGTTACAAACTTATCTTTAGTAAGAAGTAGTGCCACACTGCATGCATGCATGTAGCCGAATCGGGCCGGCACGACCGGTGAGGTACCTCTCACTTACACGAAATCGGTGTAAAGTGACAGCTGATCTGTCGCGTTTCATGCGGTGTGTAAGTAGCAGGTCGCCTATAGAGGGAGGCGGAGGAAGGAGGGCAACGCATCTGTATAACCTGTATGCGGATGTCTATGGGCGTTGGTTTAATGAAAATGGCTCGGATTGCTCGATTGCTCCCATATGGGAGCATATGCTATAAAAAATAAACTGACAGTTGCTTACTTGCTGCTTGTGTGTTTCCAGTAGTCCATTGGAGATAAAAGAGGAAAGACAACACACAAGGATAAAGTTATGCTCATTTCTATGGGCGTAGGTACATATTAAAAGGTTTTGATTGCTCGTGAAATAAGATCATAAAAATAATTTAGTAAATAAAGTAACAAAACATAATATAAAAGATATTTAAATATTATAAATTTTAGTTTGTTCATCAAATGATGCATATACTATTAAGAGAGAATAGCAATTCATCAATTTTATATGAGACAAACGAACTGCATCAAAATACACTCATTAGTGTTAATTTATAGTATACTGGCCGATGCGTGTCCACTTCGTAAAACATCAAAAATATAAATAATTAAATCGTAATAAAATGTAGCCTGTTTAAATACTTCCTGACATTGTAGCTTTCTATGAGTGAAATAATGGTTAAAATCAGTCGATGAAATAGATATAACTAGAAATACCTATAGTTGCACTGACCCGCCATTATACTTAATACGACAAAGTAATTAGTAAATGTGGTAACATGCATCGTAATCAGTTTCATCATAATCTGATTAATAGTTTCGTAGTGCATGGAACTGTGAAGAACAGAAGATATTTTATACTATAGGTGTCCATAACTAATCTCGCGGGAACTACCGACGGACTTCAGTTTATTAGTATATTATACGGGGGCAAACGAAGGCAAATTACGTATGCTATATCCACCTATAGGTGACGGTAGTCTTTAAAAGTTTTGACTGCCCGTAAGCCCGCAATAAAATATATATAAAAGACTTAAAAACAATAAAAAAAGCTTTCAGTTTCTGCTTCTATCAGAGATCGCAAAAAAAGAATAGTTGGATAGATCCCACGCGGGTTAAACCACGGGTTAGGTAGTAATAAAATATAACCTATATTTATTTCTACTAGCCCTATATCAGGACTTTATTTCCGAAGATAGTCTCCCACAAATAAACAAATTTAGAAACTTTACCTCATTATAATATTATAATTAACACCATATCAGTTAGCAGATACACATTGTTTTAATAACAAAAGCCCGTTGTATCCCGTGGCCCAAGTTCTAAAACACACGTCCGCGCAGTTATTATATTTAGCGTTCGCACCTAGGAAGTTAATTAAGGGCAGCGTGTCGCTAATGCACCGACAAATTGCCTCGCTCCATCGCTGTGTAATCACAATTAAGACATTTGTTTTGAAAGATGCTGCATTGCATTAGATCTTACTAATATCATAAATTAGAAAGTTTGTATGTTTGTTTGCTTGTTACTCCTTCACGCAAAAACTGCTGAATCGATTTTCATGAAATTTGGCACATACATAAAGGGTAACTTAGATTAACACAGATTTCTATTTCTATGGGATGCCATGGGAATATTTTCTATTTTCCACGGGATCGAAATTAACACGAGTGAAACCGCGGGGTGCAGCTAGTCTAGTCTAGTCTAGTCTAGCTAGTTAAGGAATAGGCTGACGTTTTATATGGCTCATAGGTTTCCTAGAGCCATGCAAAAATATAATCCCTATGTAATGTAAAGTAAGTCTAAAGATTAGACAACAACAAAAATAGTTATACTAGCGAAAAAGCGCAGCTTTATATGGGCTTGCGAGATTTTTTAAGCCGGTATAAATATTTATTATTGCAGTTGCAAATCTTAAATCATAGATGGCGTTAGTAGTACAATATATTTTTTTTTAAATTATTATCTATAATATTATTACCATTTTATTTTAATATTAGATAACGCATCTAGACACATGTTTAAATTACTATGCTAAAGCCCGTTACGTTAAATTATTAGTTGTGTCATTGACAGTAGTAAGAAAAAGAACACCCTGGCCTTAATAAATAAATCTTGAATCTATAAATAAAAATAATAAATTTCAACTGTCTGTGATGTCAATATCTGTAGATATTTTTATAAAGTGTATGTTAAACCCAAACAACCATTTTCCAAATTTCGGCATGTTGGTCGTTCTTTTGTCACAGAATCTCTAGAGCAACACCGTTTTTGATGTTTCCTTCAATCTATGGAGGTTTATGAGGACAGGCTATTTTTTATTTTCTAAGCTAACAATCTGCCCCCAGTTCTTCACAGGCGAAGTCAGAGGTCGGTACTTATAAAAACCGGACATGTTAAAATCCGAAGCATAATATGTAAAAAGTAAATCCGTAATTGGATGTACCGTTAATTTATATAGTATCACAGTAAATTAAAACTTAAGATGTGTGGATTCTGTGATAAATAAATAAACGAATAAACAAATGCAATTGCGCGACGCGATCTTTAGCTCGGAATTAGGTTTCAATGTTGGCGCCAAATTGTACGCGAGGACAGATTTGCCGTTCAGAAATATCTGCATGTTCCGTTAACACCGTTGCGTACGAGTTATATCATTTGAGGAAGCTAATTGATTTCCGGTCGGATGGTCTATTTGCTACGAGTAATAATTTAATAATCTCATTAATAAAATAATGAAAAAAGGGGTATAGAGTGCATGAGCACGAATTCACTTCAGAATGTTCGACTGTTTTATTTTGTTTCGGACTGTTTAGTTACCCAAAACATTCCGACTATTAGAGGATGAGCATGGAGTGTACAAAGAAAATCTCTTGTTTTTAATTTTGTCTGTATCCCAACGCAAGTTAGTTTGTCAAATTGTACTGTAGGTATGCACTGTTTAATAACGATGTAAGTTCATAGATAAAAGTCCACACCCATATTCTCTCGACTCGCGACTCGAAATTTTAGTATATCCACTAACTAATAAGTGTGAACTAAGTTCTGAAAGAATCCCTCTTTAAATTGAACTATAATAGCCGTAAATTAAGATACTTCTTTATTAATAAACTTGTATAATAACTATTTAGGGTTAAAATTGATTGAAAATTTACCATCATAAAAATATATATATAAATATAAATTTATATATATATTTTATGATATAGGGGGGCAAACGAGCGATAGGAGCCATTTTCATGACTACCAACGCCCATAAATAGAGGAGATATATAATCCGCATAGAGGTTATACAGATGCGTTAAACTTCTTTCTCATCATTTTCTATCTCATCACAAATTTAAATAAATTTAAAAAAGTTGTTAAAGAGCGTTTGTGTGGTAAGGCATACTATAAGGTAACAGATTTTATGACAGATACCACATCTTGGGATTAGTACCCTCCTCCCAGGCTGTTTCTGTACCATAATTATTGTAAATTTATAAATTGTATTGTATTATATCATATGCAAATGTACTTGTATTTTTATATTTTTGAATTTTACATCTGATCACAACATGAGGCCTGTTGTGATCAGATGTAAACTGCTGAGTTTGTTTCGCCGGTTCTTCTCAGGACAGGGCTAGGGATGAACCTGTGGTAGATTTAATTGTTGACGTTCAAAAAGTAATTCTTGTAATTCTATTTTGAATAAAAAACTTTTCTTTCTTTCTTTCTTTCTCCTCCCACCTGCATGGACCACCGGCTACTTACACACGGCACGAATCGCGACAGTACAGCTGTCACTTTACGCCAGTCTTGTGTAAGCGAGAGGTACCTCCCCGGTCGTGCCGGCCCAATTCGACTGCATGCAAGCATGCAGTGTGGCACTACCTCTTACAATATATACTATAATAATATATAAGTAAATAACATCTATACGTTTGTTAAATATAGATTAAAATCTGTTTGAGATTTCTCGTCTCAGCCGATAATGATGGAACATTCACTGAAAGATAGAGTTTTTATTGCAGGCTACATCTTATCTCTCAAATTTCAGGACTTCTCCAAAAAAAAGCACAACACTATGAAAGAATCGAATTACACGGGTTAGCCCTCAGCTAGTTATATATCTTGACGTTAGTAACAAAGGAGAGCCGGCGGGTAATATTTACCCATTCGCATTGCGTTTATTGTTGCAGGCGTATTATTACGTGCGAATGCTTATAATGGCTGAGGGAATGCGTGTAGGTATAACGTTTACTGAATAAATGAATACACTTCAAACATTCCCGTATTGTGTATTGTGTTTGTCGATCCAGACGTGCAAATCTGTGTTTTAGTTGCTTATGGTGTTAATAATCATCATCTAGTGAGCAACTAGAAAATAGAGCGATCTTAGCCCAACGTAAGTGTTAAATTGTAATAGAGTTTAATAAAAGTGGAAATTATATAAAAAAGTATATTATTTAATAAGATTATAATATGAATTTCCATCAAGAAGTGACAATACATTCCATCAACTATATGTAATTGTTGAAGTTTGATAAGTATTCATATTTTTGGCAGCACTAGCAGTTGGAACCATTTCATTTACACGTCTAACGAATGTGTTACCTTCCTTCCTTCTCCTTCTGTCGGCTCGAATGCAGCGTGGCACTATCTCTTACAAAGTTCTATTGGAAATAAAAATATTTTTATTTAATTTTCATTAAAAGACAAATAAGCTGCTTTAAACGATACAAATTTTTAAAAGAGTATTAAAAGTAATATATCACGGAGCAGTGCCTGCCTATTTCGCCGCCAAGGTGTCCTATTCCTTAATGATCTGGCCCGTCAGCTTAGGCTCTGATCTTTTAGTTTACGGCTATTAGTAAGTGAATAAAACCGATAGGCGATGCTATTTATATTTTTTAAAATAACAACATCTATAAATAGCATGCAAAATTATACAATTCTCATTATTCGAATACAAAACAGAGCAATGCACTTTAATACAAATTTAACCCCATACATTAGCACCTGCTTCGCATCTCACTTGGAAAACGTGTTAATTCGATACAGTAATTTGTATAGTGACAAGCACTAAGCCGTGTAACATCACTATTAGTAACTATTAGTGCGGAGCCGATCTAAGCTCGCGTAATGAAGACAAATCGACAATTAATTTAACAGGTTAAGATATTGCGCGCGCATGTCGATATTTTAATCAGCCCGATGACGTCACTAATTGGTGAATAAGCATGGAATTGAACCAGCTTAGTTCTAAATTAATATCCGACCCCCCCCCTTGTGATAAGTTTTATAAGTTTTGTAAGTTTAATCTTTAAACTTTTATTAGCGTTAAATAAAATATTTGTAAAAAACATTGAATATTTTGGTATGGTAAAAAAATTTATAAAATTTTTTAAGATCAATATAATCGATGACTGCTGGAAATTAAAAACAAGACTTGTTTGAATTAACTGTGAAAAATTATCCAACTTTAAACCGTAGAAAGTAAGCGTGAGAAACTCGTAAAGTAACTACAAAATGTGTAACAAATCCGTATGTCCATCTTTTATTTATGATTAGATATCCACTGTAGATTGACAAAGCAGCGCTTAAATAACTTTACATTGATGAGTAATAATGAAAAAAAAAGCCTTTGTACTTACATTATAAGATTCAGAATCAAAGATTTGATTAAGTTCAAAACTTTATAATTATCCCCTCAATGAACAGTTAAAAACCATAGGCAAAAACGAGCCAAGTATAATTCGGATTCTAAATAAATAATGTAGGTATAATAATTTGATTGACTTGCGTATTTGACTTGACTTGACTTGCGTAGCATAGACCTTGAAGCATGTTTATTTCTGTGTATGAATGGGTTGAATAAGTTAGTACTAGTAATAAAAATTCAGCCTTTTTGTTTCTGAGAAAACGCTCTTGGTCGACATAGACGGACAGACAAACAGGCAGAAAAATAGCAAATTCATCATAGAAAGCTTCCTTTTTTTGTTACCGAACCATAATATTCTTTTAGGACGCTTGAATAATTTCTCAGGTTAGTATTAAATAAACATTTTGCTTGCAAATATTAAAAAAAAAACATTATATCATCCCAAAAACAACTTCATTAACGGAAGCTGATGAAAATCCCGCAAGTCCTTCTGATGTTCACGTAAAGAAACCTCGTAGACTTAACGGGAAATTACAAGCATACCTCAGAAATAATAAACCGAGGCTTGTCACCTTAAGATAAAAGGGATTAACTGAGTCGTGAGATTGTGTGTTACGTGTAGATCACGCGATTACAGACTTTATGGCAGTCGCTTTAGAGTTGAGACGACATGATGTTCATCAAGATAAAGAGCTTGTTAAGAAAATTAACAGTCTGTTATTGCACGTGCGTAGGTGGATTGTATAATTTTACTTTGTGACAACCCGAACTCTTGATCGTATAAATATATTTAAACAAATTAATGCTGTGATATTAATTTTCGTTGTTTAACATCTTTGTTCTTTATTTATAACAATAAGTTCTTTATTTATAATAATGTTAAGATGTTTGCTGGCTATAAATATTTGGTGCTCTTTTGACTTTACGAAGATACCTTTGTACCTTTATCTTTGTAAGGTTTGGTATTTATTGCATTCTTTAATAACTGTGCTAGCCAAGGGCGGCGTTGGTTCCACTAAATAATATTCAATTATAAATGTGAAGCTTTGGTAATCTTTAACCTATACAAATACTTAACGGATAAGTATGAAATTAGAAAAAGGCTAAATTTCATTACATTTTTTTACAAGCCTTAAATTTTTTCGTCATTCCTACTTAGACATAGACCGGAGGATTTTGAAGAAAAATAAATTTAATGAAAAATCATTGAGCTCTAATTATTTGATAATTGAATTTATTATATAATTACAATTATACATTGAATAAATTTTCTAAATAAACATTTTGCGAAAATAATTCAACAAATTTTCTGTATATATCGCAGCAGAATTCTGTCGGTTTTTACATTCATTTAGACTCTACTGATGATGATGATAAGTGAGCTAAAATACGCTCATGCGCAAGCGAGGGTAATAAAAACTGAAATGTTACCGATACATGAAGTAATCTAAACAGCATAAGCGTTAAACGTTTTAGAAATAAATTGAATAAAAATACCTATGCAGGTAATGGTGTTAGCGGTCGAGCTGCGGCGCGCGCGCACCGACGAGAAACACATGGCCTCGTGTTTACGTGCGCACTGCGATTCAGCAAACTTGATATTTGGCGTTTACTTTTTTTTATTCGAGTTTGATCTAATAAATATCATACCATCACTACCGCTAATTCTTCAGAATAGACATCAGTGACCACTAAAATGTATGGATCAGCTTGAAGTACAACTAAAGCAGAAATCAGCTTAATAGTCCACCATTTTAGAGTTCATTTTCAAAATCTTAGTAGCATCTTGTGATTATTTTAGTGCAAGTTCATTAAATTTCGCATGAAATCAAAAAAATAAATAAATTATAAGATCACTTCAAATGTATTGCCTTTTTAGTTTAGTTGGTACAAAAGCAAATAAATAGTTATAGATAAAATAACACCATATTGTCTATGTAAATGAATACAAAAAACTTTGAATTCTACTTTATTAAAAATCGTCTACGAATATAATTATTCTAATATTCAAATATTTATAACCTTGCCACAAAGATATAGGAATTTTATTAGGTCTCTTATGAGTTATGATATTACAGCTGGTGGATACTATCAAGTGATGGTGGCCTTATTATGCAAACAAAATTAAAGATAAATTAAATTTCAAATATCTTGACTTCTTATTCCAGTATACGAATGTCGATCAAGCGCAAACGCATCAAACATTTCGGTAAAACCAACAGGTAATTTACAAGCGCGCTCCGGACGCGATAGAGCTACGTTTATTTTTATTCTAAATCTATTTATTTTACTTTCCACCGGGAATGGGAGCACTGATTAGATTTTATTATTTAAGGCCACTCGTATACAATTGGAATAAATATTTTGAAATGTGTAGAGTTCTAGTCGCTTAGTAAAAGTAATTATCCGCCTGCAATAACACTCGTGCTTTTGTTTTTCTTTCTATTTCTTTCTAAAATAACCCATATCTTGGGTGTAGACTGTAGGTGATTTAACATTAAACGACCAAAGTAATCCTTAAGCTCTTATTGCGTTTATGTTCTAGTAGAGAAATATTATTCTTCGGTGCTTCGGAAAGCCCGTTGGAGATCCCTTCAAAGTCGTGGTGCTGAGCCTGATTCCTCTCCGGTCTTGTCGGACTGCGCCCCATTGAAATAGAGGGAAATATATTCATGATACATGAGGGAAAAGGGACTGTTATATTTGCTTAAACACTTGTGGACTAAAACGTCCTGCGTAGATGGCTTCATCCACATAGAAATGGGGCTCAGTAGAGAAAATTAAGCTCATTAGTATTATATTGTGATTCACTGCTCTTTATGATCAGTTTCCTTAATTTCAAAGCAGGCAACTGAATCAAATAACGTAACAGGATTTGCCTGCATGTTAGGGCATCTTCTTTTCATATATGATATAAGGATATTTGAATCTTACAAGCCGCTGGAAACGCGACACGTCCTATAACACCGCTTGCGAAACAAAAGAAGCATTTTTTATAAAAGCTGCAACCTGATTCAGCCTTAAATTACAACAAGTACCTACGACAACTTAAGAAAATAATAAGAATGCAGTAATACATTCTTATTATTTTCATTTACGTATCATATTTTCTTAAACGTTTATCTGTAACGTAAATATATTTCAAATCGCTACAAACTTTGCACCGGCCCTTATCCTGTTTGTTTAATTTTCTAACGGGAATGAATGCGTTGATCACTTTTTATTTCACCGATGAGGTTTTATTTATTTCTCGAGGTTTTTCCACCTGTGTTTAAAAATGTTTATACGAGCGAGCGTAAGAAAACAAATTGTTTTGTCAGAATACTTATCGATACCACTTGTAACCTATTTATCTTCTTAAGCGCCTCTTAACGCCGAACAATCAGCGATTTTATACAATAAAATGTTTCTAGAAGATACGATAAAAGTTGGCGTTTTTTTTTAATTTTGATCATTTTTGCACTCAAATAAGCAGGCAATGTTACTTAAATGTAGCCTACCCGGTCTAGTTACCCGTGTTGTTAAGCTACTGTAACGGTCCTGTTAACCTGGTATAGCAGATGTCTGGATATTTATACCATTTCAAATATTATGTTCTCAATCTTTTTATAGATATTTCTTGTGTGCGTGTATATGTCACTGAACTCCTCCTAAACGACATTGCCGATTTTGACGAAATTTTTCGTCTGTGTTGAGGAGATTTAAAAATTATTTAGATTCACATATCTGTCGGGCAGCGAGTATACAATAAGATATTTTTTGTACCTCAACAAAAACAATCTATTCTTAGCCTGTGATTTGAATCAATGAATAACTTCTAATTCAGCGTTCACCTTTACTAAACTATTCCCAATATTTAAATCGCTGGCGTGCTCTGTCGTCAATGGCACCCAGTCGGACTATCGAAATTCCCCCGACGTTCCAGTTGCGTGTCCGCTGCGTGCTCGGGTGCGTTCCCGCTGCGTGCCGGACGAGTAATCGCTGCGGTGCGGCGCCGCGCCCGGCGTGCCGCGCGCGCCTCCAGCGGACATCTTGTATTTAAACGAGGTGTTAATGATTGCCGTCTAATTACACTGCACTAGTTCGACAAATAGCTGGTGGCGATAGACGGAGGTGATATAATAGTAAGTATTAGGATTTTCCGTGCTAGTTTTGCCTACATTTGAAAACCGGAATAAGGAAAGTACTGCTGGAGAACTGAGGAACCACCAAGTAAATATTTAAGAGAGTGTTCAAGAAAGGACCTACGAATATGACTTTAACTATATGCAGCCGAATTAAGTTGGGCACGGCCGCTAAGGTACTTACCTCTCGCTCACATGTTACCGGAGTAAAGTGGCAGCTGAGTTATTGCTTTTCGTGTCGTGTGTAAGACGTGTCTGGTGGCCTATGGAGTGGGAGGAGGAAGGTAAGGGTAACTTATAAAGGTGATATAACTATGCGGCTGTCTATTGGCATTGCTTTGACTGCTCGTTCGCCCAATATAATATTATAACACATGCATTGACGCACATAACACTTAGTAATACGGTCTAACAGTTCTCACCAAATTTGATCCCGTAACCATAATTAGTCTCTGCAATCCACCCGACAATATGCTATAAGTGCCAAATATAAATTTCATCGGCACCCGCGGGCATAACAACGCAAATCGCAGTCATTGAATTAATCTATTTGCACCTATCCTATCATACGGATACAATATCGCAAATACGGCGCGATATGAACAGCTGCACGACATAATTTCAAAATGATTGTGTTTACAATTCGCTTTGTTTTTGTGTGGGGTTTGTTTTGAAATTTCGTTTATTTGCCACAAGAAATGTTGCAGTAAAAATAGTCAGCTTCATTTATCTTAGCTTAAATTTATTAAATAAAACTGAGAATGTGAGGTACATTCTGTATTGAATTCTAAGCTTCAAGTGAAAGGTAAAGAAGAAATTGCATTTATAGAAATTAATCAAATTTTGAAAAGTATATAAAGTAAAACACTATACAATATTTATGGAACACAAAAATAATAAATTTTAAAATCTATTATTTTTTACGTTATAAAGCTTGGGGATTAATTAAAACAAAATATATATTATAAATTTTTAGTTAAAAAAATCTGTTTATAAGTATATGAGATTTTAATATTACATATCTAGTGAATGAAACATCTAAGTTCTAAGCATGAAAAGCACGTACAAAGCTTTAGAGCAAAGTAAACTAAGTTACAAAATTATAATTACGTACCATAAGTACCCAAGATGTAATTACGCGGCGGCACTCGTTCTTATCTCAAAGACTATTCCTTTACCGCACCTAACTTCACGTTTATCAGGTGAAACTTTTGCAAGAGCAAATTGAAAATTTTACGAGGCGAATCTCTCGAGCGAATTAATTGTGTTATCAAATATTAATGTGCTATCTTTGCCCTGACGTAATTGCCGTGGAGTTTTGTAAATTTCTGAGTTACACCGCTTCTGTGGCCGGTGTATTGCATTTGAAGCAATTTATTCATAATTCCCTTTTAATTAGTAAAGTTTTTGGGGAATCTCTTCTACATCTAATAAAAACGAAATGCTAATATTTTTTTTTTCAAATACTTTTGCCTCTATCATATTTTAATAGGAATACTACTTCGGTAATGTGTTTCTTCTTTGGTAGATGTTTTTAAACTTTAAAGGGGTCTGTTAATATCGGAAGAAGAGAGAACGCTCAATTAGTTTACACACTAAGAGGCAGAGATAACCCTGTTAAATCAGTATCGAAAAACACCAGGAGTCTGATAAAATGTTTTATTTTTTTTACTTATTATCAGCCAGTATCGATTGGATTGAATAATATATTTTATGATCAAAATAATAAATATTTTTTGCCGTATAATCTCTGATTATACCTATATTGATGGTCAGAGTTTATTGCAAAAGGAAAGCAAACAAACTGCTGTTCTTTTACCTCTAAAAATGTTTACAGAGCCTTCTTCTAATTTGACTAGGAACTATATCAAACCGCACTTGAGACTGATAGCAAAGATACCACATAATTCTCAATTATATGAGGGGGAATTACTTTCCTAAATTGTCAGTAATTCATTAATAGCATTACCTTGTACAAGGGACATGGGCATTAAAATCAAAACCTAAACAGCCGCAATGGCCATGCAAATTTTGCGATGTATATTTTTAAAAGCGCATTTCCGTTACGAGCCAGGTGTAGGCCGACGCCGAACTCCCGGGAACCCATAACGTAACCTTAAAACAATATCGTACACAAATAAGTGGTGTTATTTTAAAATTTGCCAATTAGGGGGCTCGCAGGACCTACAGTCGCGAACACAAATAAAGATGTTAAATTTAGTGTGCGGTTTGCACACCTGGCGTACACTGGCTGTTTTGTAATCGACTGTACCTTTATAAATATAGAGTTGATAATATTTCCTTATTATTTTCAATAATGCGATTAAAATTGACTGTTACTGTACATCACAAAGCAAAGTATTCTGTTATTGGTACCAGTAATTGGAATCATTTGCTGTACAAGGTTTTTGTCTACTATTTTATTCATAATTTTAAAACCATGGAAATGTAAGTTAAGTTTTAAGAAGTAATTTGTTACAAAGATTCAGTATTTATTTAAATACTTTAAATTAATTTATTATCGCTGCACTAAGTAAAATAAATCTAAATCCATGGTATATAAATACAAACTTAGGTAAGTCATCAGCAAATCTATCTGTTATTTAAAACCCTGAACCATGAACTGTTAAAACATCTCCTGCATTATATGTAATCGAGGCATAAGCGTACTTTTGAGCACGCGTGCAAATATTTCCTGTGCTTTTACCAGGAACCTGCCTTGCTCTTTTTGTATGAACACCTGGATGATATATTTTTAGACCGAAGAAATGCTTTAGTTACCAAAATACCGTTTGCATAAAAACAAAAGTAAGTTGCCTTTAAACATTCACGTAGAGGTTATACAGATGCGTTACACTCCTTCCTCATTCCTACTACATGGGCCACTAAAAACTCACATACCGCATGGCAGCACAGCTATCATCATTTTACGCCTATTCGTGTGAGCGAGAGGTACCATCCCGATCGAACCGCACCAATTCGTATTCTATGCAGCCTACCTCTTGTTACAGTTTAGAAAGTTTTTTTTATAAAAACACTATTTATTATGCATTTTGTGCATGGTCGTGGCGGTGCAACCAGGGAGCATAAACATATCATGCATCCCATAGAAATGTGCATAACCCTAAGTCTTCTGTACGAAGGAGAATTGGGAATGTGGTTTTCTGTTTTTTTTTTCGATTTATCACAAACCACAAGAAACGGCAACCAACTCTACAAGTCACCGTGGTATTGGAGAGAGTTTATTTTTAGCACAAGGAGGGAAAAGAGCAGATGGCGCAACTAAGGCTAACGATGTCCAAAGACACCTACATAACGTTTCTGCAGACGTGCTGCCGCCCTTCTCCCTTATTCTCCTCTAATGGGCAAATGAAATGAAATCTAATATTGCGACCCGCCTTAAAAGGTTTTTTTTATGGTATAGGGGGGCAAGCTAGCAGTCGGAGTCATTTTTATTACTACCGACACCCATAGACATCCGCATAGAGGCTATATATGCCCGCCTTTCTCCTCCCAGCTTCATGGGCAATAGCTCCGGCCACTTACACACCGCATGAAACGCGTACTTCTTATATTACAGCCGAATCGTCACATCAAAACCAGAATGGAACCTCTCTCACACAGAACACCAGCGGCACAGCATAATTGTCATTGGATAGTTCGTGGGTTTCAGGTGGCCCCGTTCGTACTAGGACGGCAATGCAATATATTATGAGTTTCAGTAGTCGCCTTAGTCAGTCATTAGTACGTCACAAGCTTAGACAGCGATTTCAATTCCATATCTTATAAAAATACACTAAAATGTTATTTTTTGCAAATATTTATTTTAGTTATTTTTTTATATATTTAATAATAAGGTATATACATTTCTTTCAAAATTTTGTCAAGACTTTTTTCTAAAAATATTGTAGAAGGTTATAAGACGAAATGGCGGAAATTGTGTAAATTAATGCAGTTTGTCTGACATGCGACACCCAAGAATAGACAAGCAATAAACAGTATATACTAATTACTCCGTCCGTAGCTTGTTATATTTTATGAAATAGAGCCGACGAGTTTCATTGCTTGTTATTTACTGTTCTGTTTGTAATTTCGTAATTACATCTATAAATGAACTAAAGAATTTATATTTTACAGAAGCCATTTATTTAGTTTATTTTTCTCACTGTCATCGAACCGTTATGATCATATAATTTTAGTAACAATTTTATTTTAAAGACTAATTAGGTACACGATTCCTTTTTATAAAGGAATAGGAAAAAATAATACGTTTCAAAAACTTTTTGTTTATAGTATACAGTGGCGAACAGTCTTTTGGTGACTAGTTAATACTCATGCCAAAGCATTGTTGCTATGTAGAGAAGTTGCTCTTCCTTTTAAGGTTCAATGGACCAACGGAATTTTTAAGATAGGCCTTTGTTTGTAAGGAAAACATGACACTGGCGTTCGCAATAAAATTAAAAAGTTAACCTTGATAACGCGTAATCAAGTCTCAATAAAATTAGAGTGACGTAACCAAAAAGTACCTAAATCTGAACTGTCGTGCAGAGGCGTCTCAACACGGTCTA
>LUGF01045421.1:133983-152170 GCA_001625245.1 Calycopis cecrops
CGCCCAGTATTCCAATGCTAGCTGTAGCTATGAGGGGGTTTTCATGCTGGACGTCTAGTGATTACATAATTATTATGCATTCTATACATGTATGCAATATACAAGTAATATTTAAATTTAATCATACACTTTTACTGTGGAGCCTGGACGTAACATCTAATTACCTTTTTACGTGCGAAAAGTTTATAAGCTACCTTAATTATCATACGCTAAGCTGAAAAGGCGTAATAGCTCTTAGTTATCTCTACACGTAGTAACATAATTACTAATATACTGTGCTGTGTATAGTTCGCATACTCACACGGTTCTGCCCCACTGTACAACTGATTCATCCTCGGTGGGCCGTTCCCGCTGCCACTCCCGCTCCCCTCGATACTGATCTTGTATTACTTCGATCCCCTGATTAAAACGAGGTTCACCTCATGACCCAAGTTGATTTTTTTCAAAATGTACACTGTTAATGACTATCCAGGGTTTTATAACGACTATTATATTATTTTATTAACGACTATTCGAACAGTAACCATGGCACATGGTTACTGTTCGAAGTCATGGTTGATGTGAGGTTTGTCATGATAAAATTTGTAATGTAAAGAAATCAAGAACAAATGTATATTTTGGCATGAGCTTCCTCATCGGCAGCGATATTGCTGCATGTCCCTCAGTTTCTCACTGATTTGTCAAGGCTCCGTGCTTGTTTGCACCCTTATACCTTAAGAAAAATCCTGCCTGCATAAAAAAAAGAAATCTAACTCCATAATCTAAGTAACTGAGTCTGATTACATAACGACAATGTTACGTACCATTTTTGTACAATTTTCATTACAGTTGATATAAAAGGATAACTCTTTTATCCACTTATTTATATTAAGTAGATTTTTTTATACAGTATAAGGGGGCAAACGAGCAATCGAAGCTATTTTCACGGCTACCGACGTCTATAATCATCCGCATAGAGCATTATACAGATTCGTCGCCGTCATTTTTCCTCCCACCTCCATGGTGTCCACCGGTTACTGCTACACCTCACAAAACGCTACAACATAGCTGTCACTATACCATACTATACTTAGGTTTATTAATCTGTGACTATACGCTGGTATCAAGTAGTTAAGCCAGAGCTACCTCCCCGGTTGTGCCGACCAAATTTAGCTACCTCTTTCTAAGATATAACTTTAAGAATAAAGGTATTTCTCAGGTAATGTACATAATACTCTTTCAGTTGTAAGTAAATTGAAATTCGTTTACATTACCGCCTCAGAAGAGAGCAAACGCTTAATATTTCTCAACTCCTAATAAACATTCGCAAATAACTCGACGTATAAGCGCATTACAACCCGATACCTAAACACTGGTCTGAAATCAATAGCATGTTTGGGCAGAGCAAGCGTGCGTAGTAAATCCTTTTAGTTCCCAGGTATTCAATTCGGGATTATGGCATGCGATGGCGTTCCAGCCATAGGACGATTAGTTCAATAATAACGTACAATGGCGAACAACACACGCTTTTTACACGCGTGCAGCTGAAGTGAATCGCATTTAATACGCGTGTAGTTGAAGTGAAGCGCATTTTACAAATGCGTGTTGGTGGAGTTAAACCTTTTTATGTGTGTACTGGTTGAACAGAACACATTTTACATTGGAACTTAAGCGTGCGAATTTTATTTTCATGTGTAGATATTACGGCATCATATTTTGTCTAATTAAGTTTTTTGTGGCCTTAACACGATAAAATATTTACTAGGTTCCAGCGAAAACATAAATATACTTTTTTTTTAATATACCTTTTAACAAACGCGAAATCTGATCGCGATCTTGTACTATTTGTGGATACTTGAGGAGTCGTACTCGGGAATTAGAACTTATTTCTAGCTACACATGTGTGCATGTCTTATATAGTTTGCTATTATCTACAAAATTGTCAGCTGTGGCCACAAATCGGCAAGGAACGCATTAAGTAATAAGTGAGTAAAATGTATACTATATAAAATACATAAAATTACCTAGACTCTAGGGAATTTCATATATATTTGCAATTGATGCTCTTGGGCCTAGAGCATCAATTGCAGTCTAATGTCGGACACTAAAAGTTTCCTTACGTAATTTAATAAAAGTATTTTTTTAATTTACTATTTTTCTGCAGTAAGAAGCAAAGCAAACATCGATTTCCCACACACGCAAATCCATACAGGTATTTAATTACAATGCTCCTCAAATATTTGTTCACATGGCTCTACTTGGTGATTATCATGAACTTCAATACCTCTCACCCTCGCCGCCCGCGGCTAGGGGGGCCATTGTACCACTTCAACTTTTAATTTAGATCCACCTTCACATATTTATATTTCGGGTGCAAATAAATGCTATTGAATTAGTGGGGCGCCTGCGGGCTGTAACGGTCACTATTGGAGTTTATTGAACCGGTTTTTAGTTGCTTAATTAAAAAATCTTTTTACTTATTAAAAATACTTATCTATTATTATATTATATTAAAATATTCCTTTGGAGTATTCGATGATTTAATCTCGTGTTACATTGTTTGCGGTCTCTCTCCTCTGACTCAGCCGAATTGTATTCATTTTTCCGCGTATCTTCTGTACCTACATGTTGTGGTCGTAAAGTATAATTTAATTCAATTATACGAAACTGATGTGGTTGTCTACACGCATGAATTGGCACTGTTAGTTATTTTAGATATAATGCATGTGTGGACATATCTTTCTCCCGCACCAAGGACCCACCGGTAACACAGAAACTGCGCGAAACGCAATAACAAAGTGAGAAACTTCCCCGGTTGTGACGGCATAATTCGAATGCAATACAGCAAGGCAATGTTTTGTGTTAATACCATATACCTACACTAGAAGCGGATCTTATGGAAATCGGTGAAAAGTATTAGGCTAGCTTATATACTTATTGAATGAGTAGTAAATAGTAGTTTACCTAATTCCAAGCAGTCTAATTCGAATATGAAATTATCTAAATCCTAATTCCAAATAAAACAATAAAACAAAAAGCAAAATTGTCTATTAATTTTTAATAAATATTTATCATTATTAAAATTGACCTTTACCTTTCTTACCGTTTTTGAAACTGTCCTTAAATAGAGCTACTGACTACCAAATTATTATCGTTTAATATTCATACAATACTTATTAAATCTACATAATAAAACCAATTAAAATTAATAATAAACCTGACTGCCAGTGTTACGCGAATGTTTTGATTATGGCGTCGTCGTAAAAAGCTTCACGACTTGGACACGAACCGCAGAGTTGCCGCTACTCGCCGCAGCGCGCGCTGCCGTCGCCCGCCCACGCCGGCCGCAGCTGAATGAACGCGAGCGTTATTGGCCGCCTTCCATCAATTTATCTCACAACACAATCTTCCTACTACATTATTTTACAATATGCTCTCATATTTGAGTGTAAGCTATTGTTAGCGAATAAACATTACGTCTAACTGTAAATAGTCTATCTAAGAGATACTTCTATTTCATATGTTTCAATGCAATATATAAGTGTGACGCTATGTTGCGTTTCGAGCGGTATGTGAGTTTCCGGTGACCCATAGAGGGGGAAAGATAAAGGAGGGCAACGCTACGGTATAACCGTAACACGAATGTCGTCGTTGGCAGTCATCAAAAGGCTTAGACTAGCTGTTCACCCCCCAATACTATAAAACATAATTATAGTGAGTATAGTGAAATTGAATTATTAAATGATCAATGAAAAAATCAAAACTCTTGTCTATAAGTATATTATTTGTGTCTTTGTTTTTATAGTATAGGTCAAACGATCAGTCGGACTTATATATACATAGACATAGCCATAGACACGAGGAGTGTAACTACTCGGGGAAGCCGTTTTCCGGCTAATGATGATGATAATGATGAAGCACCAGAGCTACCTGATATAACCAACACTCAGACACATGGCCTGCTTCCATATCCATCATATTTTTGTTGTGTAGGAAGCAAATCAACAGCTGATTGATGACAGCTGAGGACATGCAACTTCTGATATCCATAGAGATCCGTGAACCAGAATTTGTGACGACGCGTCGCTTTTCTTTACCATTATTGTATAGAATAATAGTAAAGAAATGAAATAGAATGGGAGGGAGATGGGAGTCTCCCATTCGATTAAGATTCTCGGAAGACACGGGGAGCGATAAAGTAGCGCTAGTACTGTTACTTCACGTCTGTATTAATTTCGAAGTAATTTTCTATCATCCTGAGCTATTTTAGCTGCAATCTAACGAAACATATCTGTGTCTCTACAGATATGTTTATTAATATCTAGATTTTTATATGTAAACGAAAATAAAAGACTGGTAATAAATAATTCCATACTATAAACGCGAAATTTTGAATTTTTGGATGGATGGATGTTTGTTACTCATTTACACCAAAACCACTAAACAGATATTGATAAAACTTAGCGAATTTTGTAACTTATGCGTTAGGGCTCCATTAGGCGAGGCGAGATGGTTTGTAAGATTCAGGTGGTTCTCGGAAATAAGGGAAGAGAGAAGGAGTAGGGTATAATACGTCTACGCAACAATGATTATACGAATGTTTATCTTCTTAATCATTATTAGTAAACTCAAAGAAAAAAAAAATATAAAATATAGCTTATTATTTATTTTCTAAAAACTTTAGTGGGAAATATGCAAGGATCTTTTCTGGTTCAAACACATAGGTATAAAAATGATTACAGTGTTTATGGTTGTACTACTCCGTAGTGGCTGAACCGATATTTATAAAATTTTCTGGCTGGTATATTTTAAAGTCGGTCTTAAAGTATATTTTGTCTTGATACGTCCACGGAACCTAAATCTACGCGGGCGAAACCGCGGGGCACAGCTAGCTTAATTATGTAAAACTTTTGCATTAAAACAATAACTTACCTTCAATTTTGACTCACAACAATTTAATAAAGATACAGATAGCTGTACGAGAACGTGCTCTAGTAAACTAAATCGTGCTTAATCCAAAAGATATAGAGGTGATAATCGTTTGACGGTATTCAAAATCATTATTTTACAAAGTTGTCAGAAATATACAGTCGGCGACATTATAATGGTCATATTTTGTAATGGTTTCAGGCGATTATGCTCTCAAAGCGATTGACTATATGGGTGTTTATTGTTTGTGTCAATCTAGGTGTACTTCCTCACGTCAAATGTACTTTGCTAGGCAGTCGCTAGTTGACACAGATAATCAATTAATCCGCTCAGTCTCGGTAATTAGTAGCTCGTCTCACCTCGCTGGAAGTGATTAAGATGAATCTTCGGGAGTTGGGATACCTCTTGAGGTAAATTATACGATTCAATATAAAACACTCACAAATACCATTCAATACAAAAATACATTTTAGGTAAGGTGAGGTATTTACCCGATCTGTCGTTTACGCGATGCCGCCATAAGGGGACAGCTGTGCTGTCGCGTTTCGCGGGATGTGTAAGTAGCCGGTAGAGCAAGGACGTGGGACGTCTATGGACGTCGGTAGTCTTGAAAATGGCTCTGACCGCTTGTTTGCACCCGAGTACTGGAAGCATAGTGAGAGAAGTATTAATGTAATCATCGTTCGAGCGGTTCCAAAAAATATCTGAAATCTAAATCGTAATGACAAATTTATTATTTTACTATTTATTCTTTATTATGAGAATTGCTTTCCACAGGTGATTTAATGTCACCTGTGCAAGGAAAATTTTCATAATATTTAGTTTAGTCCAAAATCAAAATCAAAATCAAAAAGTTTTTATTCAAAATAGAATTACAGGAATTACTTTCTGAACGTCAACAATAAAATCTACCATTCCATTTTAATAATATTCTCTTCATTTACTAGAAAAAACTATTGTAATATTGAAGTGTAACATTTCAGTCAAGTATCTAAGTAGGTTCAGTTCAAAATCAACGCATGAAAGTGTCTAAATTATTTTACCGAAATTCTCCAACAAATCTAAATTCTAAATCTTAAATTCTTTCTGCAGAAGAACATAAGTTTGTAAACTCAACTCACGCTAGATAGATATTACTGTTTAATAGGTAAGTGAACTGTAACTGTATTATGGTAAGATGTGCGGTGACAGTATTCCTTCCATCTTGTTACCCCGATGTACTCTATCGGGGGGAAGTGAAAATCTTACAAAGGGAACTTGTTTACCTCTAATTAATATCCGTTCTCAAGGTGTGGGTGGGGTGGAGTCGTCGAGCTATATTTTTTAATACTCTTTTATTACCTTTTTTCGGTAACAATACGTTTTTGATGCAAAATTTTTTATATTAACTTGTTTTAAAATTGTCATAGTTATTAAATATAAGTGATTAAATTATGTTTTTCCTTGTAAATCTAATATATAGCGGATTTTTACGTTAGTATCTCAATCAACAAAGTGGAAATTATTATTGGGTATTAAAATTTTAGATATATTAAGTATAATATTTTTAAATAAATAATTTACTGCATGTTTTAAGACATATATGGTAATGTCATTTAATTTTATGTTTAATTTAATCAAATTGACAATAAAAATTGATTTTATAGTGTAATTTAAATGCTGTTTAATGTTTATTTCAATACCTACCTTAGCCTTAAATACATTTATATTTGCATGTAGCTACGTTTGACGAAAGATATTGTAACTCTCATAAATTTATGATCTATATTGTACCTACAATATTTCTAGCAAAAAAAATATTATTATTGTTATAATTATAATCCGTCTGTGACCATGGTTGCTGTAAATCTTCTGAAACGTCTGACTTTAAAGTTATTTTATTGTAAAAATTACTAGCCTTTAAAAAAAAATTATTTCTGGTTAAAAAAACGAAATAAATTCAAATTAATGTTTTTATAATGACATTGGATCCCGACATTTACCTGAAGTTCCACAAAAGACTCTCCACGGATCTCTAGTTCGTAATGTAGAGAATGACATCAACTCATTAGCAGCAGTCAGTGCCCTTGGAGCAGGCGCCATCTCTCGATTGTCTCTATAAATGTACGCAACGTGTTACTTGTATAATAATATCATCATTATTTTTAAACTCAACTCCTCGTTGTAATTTGCGTCTCGAGTAAAGATTGCCGATAGTCATACCGTAATGTTTATCTTTTTACGTTTATTTTAGATTTGGCAACGATTGTTTATTTTTATTATGTTACTGTGCATTTTTGCTTGGATATATTTTAGTGAAATTATTGATATTACTATCCTCACCATAATCTGAAGATCAGAATTTTAGCTCACGGACATGAAACCTAGTAGTTTTTTGTCTTATCTTTTAATAATTTTGGAACTCTTGTTGTAGCTGTAGTTGTAGCTCAGCTACTTATTTTTTGTTAAGCTTTAGTTGACTGTCTCATGGTCTAGTGGTAAGCGTGTTTAACCACAGATGTAAGGTACTGGGTTTGAGTTCCGGGTCGGATCTAAATTTGTTATTGGGATTTTTCGATTTCTAATAATAGTCCAGGGTCAGGCAGATGGCGGTGTTGCACCCCCGTGCCTCGGAGAGCACGTTAAGCCGTCGGCCCTACGCCTGATTTCATACCGGTCGTGTCGGATTGTCGTCCCATCGGAATATGAGAATGAGGGAATAGAGAGTGAACTTGTATCTGCGCGCACAATTGTGCATTATATGTCCTGAGCAGATGGCTCGTCTCTATAGAGATGGCCGCCGTAGCCGAAATCGGCTAGGACGACATTATTGTAGCTCAGTTATATAGTATAGTCCATGCGTATAAATAACACCTACAATGTGGTAGGTATCTGTAGCTACACATAATATTATGTATGTGAAGTAAAAAATAGAAGCTAAAATATTTCGACATAAAATCTATAATCATTTCACAATTAGTACTTACCCGTGTATCT
Organism: Calycopis cecrops; assembly: GCA_001625245.1. Lineage (NCBI taxonomy): Eukaryota > Metazoa > Arthropoda > Insecta > Lepidoptera > Lycaenidae > Calycopis > Calycopis cecrops. The sequence continues at coordinate 141,868 of LUGF01045421.1, forward strand.
GGATAATTTGAAATCAATCACACCGGTATCATCGATAAATCACGGTCGGAATCCCGCGGAATCCCCAAAAATCCCGACACGAAACGTTTATTAAGATCCCGCGGAGTAAAATATTCATTAATTGATTCCGCCCTTCGAGATACCCCTCATTACTTGAGGGTTGATTAAGTAACGCAACCTGCTCCCGAAACTGAACGAGCCAGTATAATTACATTTAAGTCATTTTAATTGTTTAATTCCCTTGGTCTTGTCAAATTATTTTCAAGTTATACATATATTTGAAAAACATTGTCTTTATATATAAGTAAGTAAACAACATTAACTCATTTTCACGCCGTTTCTATGAAAAAAAAATATAAGAAAAAAAAAAATATCACTGATTACATCACATTCATCAGGAATTTATATATCTAATCAACCGCTACAGTAGTTTACCAAATTTGTATGAAATCGGACATTCCTCAACCTATAATATAAACAAATTCCCGTTGACCTAAATGTGTGCAACTTGCAAGCAACCGCAAATATAAGTAAATTAAATAATAGTTGACAAGCTCGTATATATCACGTAGCTTAAGAAGAGGTGACTTTGAAAAGGATACTTACTGTCACAGATGTAAAATTGACACGTAAACAACATAAGTAAAATATTACTGTGTTGAGGTCAAAGTAAAATAAAGGGCAGGAATCACAAGTTAACTATCATCGTTAACATCACTATCAATTTATTACATGTCAACTAGTTAATCGATATTTAACTTTATCTACCATATAAATTATTTTTAATAAGTACTTCTAACCGGAATCTGTAAAACTAAAATTAGCAGTCTATTTGCCACTTAAATTACTTACTGCTTACCCAGTAAGGTTAAACTGGCGACAAGGTGTGTTGTTGTTGTAGTAACTTGTAGGCTAACTGGTGTTTAGTGTATAATATGTTGTCTGTGTTTAGTCATAGACTTATATACTGAATATTCATACCATAGATGATGTCTTTGGTTAGGTACCGATGACAAGAGAGAGAGGGATATTTGACATTACGACCATGACTTAGTTACAGCTACAAGCATATATCACCGTAGATAGAGAGCTGCGGATTACCAGTAAAGATGCACTAAGGCATCAGCTGTCAACTCTGATCTGTCAGACTTGTTCTACTTCCACTTGGCATGTGTATGTAACAACTGAAACGTTAATAGTATCATGTTAAACTAGACTCAAGTCCAATAAATTTATTACCTAGTACATTAATAGCTATATAAGTTTGTAAGAGTCAGAGGTAAGTCTTGTACTTGGCTGGCAAAGGCTTATAATAAGTCTAAAGTTAAGGCCATTTTAATGAACAATCTAAACGGACGGTTTGGCGGTAATCTTTATAAATTGCTTTCATTTTCCAGCTTAAAGCTTCTCTTGAGGTTGAACTTCCTTACTTTCTTATTTGGTACACGCATTTTTAATTATAGGTGTACTTTTAATAGAATTCGAAGGTTCAATATATTTATAAAATTACTTTAAATGCCGTGACCGAAATTATTTAAAATTATTTAATATTCAAGAATGTAAATGTACCTACCTATTATGGCCGTCTATGAATAATATAAAAATAAGTAGAATCAAATTATGAAATATTTTTATAAGCCAAAATTAAAATTAATGTTACACTTCAAATAAAACATTTATTATTCTAGAAAATAATTATTTGTATTTTTTATTTTTGTTAAAACCATGTTTTATGTGCTATTAAAAATGTTACAGGTATTTCTTAGTGTACCTAACTGCTGCAATCAGTTCAAACAATCACTTAGTCGTTTAGACAAACAATTCATAGAATGTCCCAAAGACGCCACATGTCCAGAAAAATTGCCTGACTAAAAAGACCCATTAAATATACTCAAACAATTGAAGACATGAAGATTGTATTGCATAAGGGTTTTCCATTTTATTTTGTTATGATCAATAGCCAGTAGCTCCCCTGACCGCCGCGTGCGTCCACTTCACGAATATCGACCACCTGCTAAGTCCTATTATTCACATTTTAATCCCCTTAATGTGATTGTTTATAAACATATACACGATTGATTGTGGGTTCGTGTTTTTATAATTCATTAAATAGGCCACAGCGGGCTTAATGACACAGCTGCTTATATTTTACTATGGTGGAGAATACAAACCAATGATGGCCGAAGGTACCCGCTGGATAATGGTGGATATTCAGAATCCCACGCATCCATTGGACTACGGTAAGTTGAATTGCATTGCATTTGCATTTTGCATGCAACAAAAAAAAAACGCTTAACCTAAGGTTATATCGTTATTATTTATTGAGCCCCAAGAACTATCTGGAATAATTACTAAGCTTTTCTTGTAGACTGTCGAAAAACACTCTCGATTGCCATTGAGAAGATAGATATAATATTTCGGCATCTTGTGAGTCTCCTTTGGATGAAAAAGTGTTAGTACTCTTGTGCTATCTGTTCGTCGTCTCTTTTGTAGACATTGCTTTGCCTCGGACATCGCCTTACTAACGGAGACGCTGGAATTCCACGTGGACTTGGTCTCTGTCATAGACATAATTTTTCGCCTTTGTTAAACCGTATGTCTACTGCTACCAAGGAAAAACAAAAGATATATTTTTTTGTCTCTCGATACTTTCTTCTTTAGTATGATGGACCAGAATGGCTCAATTAAATTCAACCATTAATTAAATTAAATACAAATATTTATTGTATAATTATATTCTTAACAATTATAAATATATTTTATAGTATTAGACCAAACTAGCGGCCCTAGCAAAGACTAGGCACCTACCAACGCCTATTGACATTCGTATAATTATTTGTATTATTCTTCCCATCCAATGTGCACCGGAAACTGACATACCGCATGAAACGCATAACTTTAAGGTCACATCATGTAAGTGAGATATATCTATCTATCCTGTGGTTCTAGGCCAGCTGTAACGTAGCACAGTACTATCTCTTACTAAAATATAGTTATATTTCAAAAACTATATTATTCAGCAAACTGTCCGGTGTAGATATTTCTACGTGGCCAGCGTGTCCATATATCTGGCCGCAGGGGGTAGCTCGTAAAACCTTCGTTGGCTAACTGCCCTACCAGTATTTTATTAAACTCATCTTAGTTATCATGCGGTTTTTATTAAAATATACATTTTACAGTTTTATACTTTGAGGTCGACGAAAACAAATTGTTGATTGTAAATGATTTAATATTTAAAAATGTACAATCTATATAATAAATCTTATACTATATAATTTTAGTTCTTCTTTATCTTGTTGTTCTACGGAATGGTATGAGCAGGTACACTTTATTGATACATTTTTTTAATCAGTAAATTATATGTAGCTATTTGTAAGTGATGATCTAGTACGCTGTCGTCACTCCAGAACTTTTCTGCCTTTGCGGCCATCAATTTGCGGGCTCTGCTCACTGCTACTTCCGAGGCTTCTAGGAGCCGCTGTATGTAGGCTGCATCGAAGCGGTTGCTTTGGCAATCTTTGGGGAGGTCTATTTTCAGCAGCCATAAAGTGGCTGAAAGGAAGGAAGTAAGAAATGATCGATCCTCACAAATAATATGAACATGATTTGCATCTTTCTAACTGATCAGGCTTGGAATTGTGATTAGTATGACCCTCGACAGACAGTCCTTAATTATTCACTTGAATAAATTAATATGGGTACATAAATACATAAATCCAACGCCGGATCATAGGTCATTTTTGTACTCATAAAAGAGGTCTCTTCTCCACATCACGGTCTCTAAGACCTGAGCCTCGCCAGTGCTTAATTCGGCGCTGCAGAAAACTTATATGACTTCTTCTTTACAAACTAAAAATGTTAAAGTGTGATGACATGTTCCATTTTGACATCCTGACTGTCTAAGCGATCAGCTACTTTTTCCCGCCTGAACCTATGCCGTGGAAGCAAAGGAAGGCAGATTCGGATCGGATTGTGATGAGGATGTAAATCTGCCACTTTGAGGAGCTCATCCTTGTGTATTAATACTTCAATAGAACATTCCAATTACCTATCAATAGCTCGGGGTCTTCACAACCATAAACATCATGATTGTGGTATAACAATAAGCACATTAATGTTTTATTATAAACAAGTCAAAATAACTGTGAGCGAGTAGATCGGCATCTACTAGCAGGTGCGTTCGTAACAAAGTAAGCGACTTACATTCTCTACAATGAGTTAGTTCTACAATAGCTTTGAGCGAATTTATGATTTAATCCCTATTTATATTCCTAACCGACACGACACGGCAGATATTTCGAGTCGCATATAAGAATACATTTTAAGCACGTAATCATGTTTAATATATTGAGGAAATTGTGTTGTGACAGCTTCGCAGTCGCGTTTTATAAGTTTCAGATGGCCCAAGGAAAGGGGGCCGAAATGATGGAAGCGCACAATATGATCAGGTATATTATAGTGTAAGGGGCACACACATATTTCGAGCCTTACCTTTAACAACTACGCCCTTGAATGTCCGCATAATTGTTGTACAGACGTGTTGCCCTCCACCCCTCTTCCTTCTCCAACCGACCACCAGAACCTCACTAACCGTGACGTAACCGAATTGTGTCACTTCATCTGTCACTTTACGGTGGTATCTTGAGTGTACATGTACTGTAGATGATAATAGAAAAGTTATGGCACTACTTTTACTGTTATCAATCTATACTAATAATATAAAGGTTAAGAGTTCGTTTTTGGTTTATTTGAACGCGTTAATCTTTTGAACTACTGGTTCGATTTGAAAAATTCTTTCAGTATTAGTTATTCCATTTAGCGCGGAAGGCTATAAACTTAACTGACTTCCTGAAAACTGAATAGGTACCTTAAAAAACATGGCTGTACCTCTTACGAGATTATTAGTACCTACTTATGCTTAATAACCACACGCTCTAGCACGGGCTAGTATACATCAATAGACAGTCCCGCTTATTAATAAACATAGAATAACTACATCCAAGTAATAACCTAGTAAAAACTGACATCTGTCAAATTCCTTTATAAAAAATACAAAAGTATGAAATTTGACAGATGTCAGTTTATTACTAGGTTACTATTTGGATAAAGTTATTCTATATTTATTAATAAGGGGGAGTGAGTAAAGATGCTAGTCTGATGATGATGAATGAGCCACTCATCTCGAGTAAACAGAAGATCAAACGAGCTCCATCTCCTCGATACATTTCCTCACCTCAGCGCGCGGCGCCGCAGACAAAACAAAGGCGATTAAAATAAAGCACTTACATACTGTAAATGTTTGGATTTGTGTGTACGTTTTAAAAGCCTTTCCTACACTATATTTAGTTTAAGAGGTGCTGTTGTAGCATTGCAGCCAAACCAGGCCCCCCGACCACGTAATTTTCGGGTCTGTAATACGCGAGCAATCGAGGCAAGTAGCCGATGTCCTTTTACATCTGCAAGGTTAATTCTTAATAATCCTTCACTCACTCGTAATATTATACCTGCGTATACGCAGGCATTAGTACTCTCTCTAATACCAACCTATTTCTGTAAATCGATGAGACGGCAATACGAGTAGAAAGGAATCTGACTTAACCCGCTTTCCAAGTTAAGATTTCAAAGATACTATATAAATAACACCAAAGAAACAAATCTAAACTAGTTTTGAAAAATCCTAATCAATCTTCCGGTCTTTAATCACCTGAGAATTGATCCCCAATCAGGCTACATGGAACTCTGACAAAATGTAATCACGAAGCCGATACTTCACATCGGTCACATCACATAAGTGATAAAGTTACTTCCACAGCCGCCGAAATTATACTTTGCTCCAACGCTGCAATAGTACTACCATTTTATAAAATAATATTCCATTTTTAAATTATATTTACTCCGACATATTAGCACAATATCATAAAATTTCCAAACTGCCAATAAATAAGCAAAAAATCATACAACACAGCGATGTACGGTGCGTTATGTAAATGTTAGTACCGAGCCCGGCTGATCCAACCTGTGCCGTCCAAAACTAACATCGTGAAAAAAAGCAAACAAACCTCGCGTGGGCGGCTAAGATTAGGCTGCGGATTCGTTGAAGATTTAGCCGACCGCTGGAATACGGATTAGATCGAATATGGAATAGATTATGTTAATATTTTAATACAAATTATTATTTTAGACTAGCTGCGCCCCATGGTTTCACCTGCGTAAATTTAGATACCGTGGAAAACAGAAAATCATCCCACGGCATCCCATAGGAACATCATTTCGGGATAAAAAACAATCATATGTATTAATCTAAGTTACCCTCTATGTGTGTGCCAAATTTCATGAAAATCGGTTCAGCAGTTTTTGCTTGAAGGAGTAACAAACAAACAAACATACAAGCTTTCGCATTTATAATATTAATAAGATTATTTTTTCTTGAGGTAGTATAGACAGCACTTGCCACGACAGCATTGCTAACTCTTTTCGTCATTATCGTGTCAGAGAGTAGGATGTTCCCGGTTATGTCGCCCCGATTTGAATTTAATTTTCTTTCGCATATCCAGAATTCATATCAGATAAATCCAAAATCAGAATGCGCTCAACCATAACAAAACATGCGAAATATGCCAGTGTAGTAGCACCGTGATTATGTGAGCGACCTGTCGTGGCATCTAGATTCATCCGCAACGCAGCAATACTATATATTTCAGTCAGGAAAAACATAACCCACTTTCAGGTGCGCTCGAGTAACATTAGTTTCATTCTGGTATGCAACAATGTATAAAAATAAATGGGAATGCTTCAAAGTAGTGCCAATTTCCAGGTATCCACGGAAAATGTTGCAAAATATTTGTAATGGCTTTGCGGTTGATATTTATACGTTTTTAAATCTCTCGTACGTGTTTTGGATCGAGTGTGGCTGGATTAAATAACCATTGGCTTACTATGACATAGTTATGATTGGATGGATTTTGAACTATAATTGAGTATATGAATTATTGATACAACATTAAAAGAATTTTTAATATCATTTCAACAACACAAAATGTTTTCACGGCAGTTCCTTATCGTTGTAGACAGAGTACATATGACCCTAACACACTTGATTTGTTTTCTTCACATTCATAACTCTCGTCATATAAAAACGCCGGTTGCGAAGTCTCTTGACACCACCTTCGCACAGTGCCCAATCGATTTCATTTCAGTTATTTTTAATACATACAATATAATTGGGTAAATCTTAAGTACCTGTTTATTTTACTGAAAATCAGCATCGGACTGGAATCTTAAAGACATATCTATACCTACTTATTAGAATTGGAATCCCCCTATAAAAGCCGTCCACTGCTGAATGTAGGCCTCCCTCGAGCGCCAACCCTCCCGATCTTGGGCAGCTCTCATCCTTCCGCAGCCTATTTTATATTAGATACCTACCCATAATATTGTCATTTAATATAAAACACAAAACTTGCTTTGTTTCAAATTTTGATCTAGGACCTGTAGCGCACATTTTGCTGCTTCTCCTTTCCCTTCTTAATTTCCTGTTACCTTTTTACTACATTGCTTAGTCGAGTCTTTGTTCTTTTTTTTACTTCAATATATTCTTATATATTCCACTGAAATAAATAAATAACGTGTATTCGAGTTCGCTCGATGTCGATCACTTGTTTAGTGAGTCGCAGCCAAAATATGAGGTAATGTAAATTGTAAATTCGCCGTAATGTAAGTCGCGTGATGAAAGCGTGTACAAACATCGGAAGTCAGTCAGGTGTCCGCGGGTTGCTCGGTCCGGCGCGGAGGTAGTACGGACGTAAATACGCCTGATTACGCGGGGCCCTTCTACAATGTTCCCGCCCTGTAGTGTAACATACGAGTTTTATATTTTGTACGACAGCTTTGTCTAGTAGTAGGTAGACATGTTCAACTAAAGATAGTAATGGCCTACCGGCTTCGAAGCCCTGGCATAACCAAAAGGTGTTATCGAGATTTTTCTTTATAATATACTATGTTAATAGCACATATAAGGAACCTTGTGATTATGGGGCTATAGTTGCTGATAAAAGTCGGATATGGTCTCATTTTCAAATCTTCAGCCGTAGATGTGCAAAACAATAAAGGAGAGAAAAAAGTTCTGAAAAATCTGTAAAAAAAAGTGCGAAGTTTCGCAGGATAATTAATGGTGTAATAGGAAAATTAATGGTGATGTGACACTCCAGTCCTCCGTGCGTCGCACAATATGTTAAGTCTTGTGCTTATTTCTCTCCGGTTATGTAATACGGACATGAGAGTATAGTGTACTATCCTCATGCTCTTATGGCCAGTAAAAACGGCTGTTACTTAAGGGCTGTTTTTGTGTTTATTGTCTAGTAGAAGAATCACAAACAGTCGAGTTATAACCGCGGTACTGTCCAGAAGCAATATAATAACTAATAAGTTGATATATAACCTATATGAAAACGTTTGTGTTCTTTGCATATATTTTATCGGGATTTGAGATTTTTACTTGATACTCATAGACTTAAGATATACCTATGGGCTCAGTATGAAAACAATCCGATTGACGAACGAATATGTGCTTTTAAAGAAATCGATAGATGGAATATAAAAGGCGATCCTGAATCCATACGTTTGTTATTTAGCTTTGAGAGTCGACTAACCATCGAGTGCAATGAATACCTCTTAAATAATTTCTTTTACCTATTGTATTTATATATATTCGAATATAACTGAATATATAGTAAATATTCAGTAATATTCGAGTATATACGTTGGGGCCACTGTAGACGCGCTCCCGTACATCCGGCAGTATTAAAAACTCCTGACAGTTGAGTGACGTGGCAGCTGTTTACCTCCACTACCGGAGCTTGGAAATACATTCTTTGCTCGTTTGTGAATTGGGATATTAATTAGGTGGATGGAAATTCCGTATTTTATTTTCATTTCGTCGGTAACGTGAACGTGAATTTATAATACCTGTGGTGAAATAAATCAAATGAATATTTCATTTGATATTAAGGCACCGCCTTAATGCTTAAAGTGTCTATGCAGTCGATTTCATGCGGTGAGGATGAGTTTCCAGTAGCCTTTTGAAAGGAAAGGGTGACGCATAAAAGGTCATATTTATCACGCAGAAATTTTGGTTACATTTGTGATAAATATGTCGATCTCTATGGGTGTCGTCTGTAAACACGTCCATAGAAAAACTCAACTACTTATTTGCCTCTTTAAACTATATAAAAATATGACAGAAAGTGCCAAAAAATTAACACGGTCTTTATCTGACTCCAATAGAAATACCTACGACATTATACTAAACTTATTTCAAAGAACAACAGGTCTGGGAAATTCAATCTTTATTTTTTGATGCAGAAGAGAAGAGTACTTTTACGTTAGATACTCCCGGGTGGACGCTAGACCATTGTCAGACTCAACACTTACTGCCATACCGACAAATAATCGGCTATAATTGGGTGGTCCCGGAGCCGCAGGCGACTGGACCCCTCCAGCGACAGGCTGGCTTCGGCGAAGATAGTAGATCACACCACCAATGCGTCCGGACCCGCCAGTCGTCCCAATCCACGCCGCCGACTGCTGATTCAGAGGAACGGGTAGAGGATTCGTCAGCTGAGCTCCTCTTTGTCTGGCTTTTCCAGCAGAAGAAAAAATTCTAATAAAGATACATCCTTGTCACTCACGAATAGTATAATATGTAGTATATAATAGTTTTATGAATATATTTTACAATTAGATCAGTATTTCCGTATATTACGCTTTATAAACAAAAATAAAAAAAAAACACCTAACTCTTTACATTATTCTTATTATAAAACATCCTAACTAATATTTAATTTATTTACTAATACAAATTAGAGAGTAACTTTGGTTGTTACTATGTCACCCCTAGTGTTCAACATTTGAACAGACTTCCATACATTTTTGGTGGTTTTTTTATTTGTATTAAAAAAGTTTATTATTAAAACATTTATTTATGTCAACTCATCTAAATATAACTGACCAATTTCCTCAAATTCAACCAGAGAAGTTTGGTCTGAAAATAGATTTAGGAGACGTTTAGTGATTATAAATAAGATAATGTGCTTGTGAGGTGTCAGGTGACGTCAGGTGATTTATATACTTGACGAACAAATTAAATCAGTCTATCTCAAGTGATCAGTTTTAATCACGGTATGTTATAAAGCAATGACAATGATTTGAACTGCAGTCTTAAGCTACAATCCACAATACGTTATTCGTAATCAACTAGAATACTTAGGTCCATCTATATTCCTGGTCCATGAAGGGGGGGGGGGGG
>LUGF01045421.1:192164-202532 GCA_001625245.1 Calycopis cecrops
CTCGTGTTCCCGCCGTAGTTACAAAGAAAACACATCGGAGGCTTAGCCGGTAAGACTCCTGCATAACCCATCTGCTGCCCCGGCTATCCATGAGGATTACCCACTTAAAAAAAGAGGGTAATGTATTTCCAAACTAATTAAGCAAATGTTTAGGTGAGGCGGTCATCGAGAGACTCTAACAGATCGTTTGTTCCCTTATATGCCTGCATTTAGCAAGCGATATCCTGCCAAACACAGATGACCTTGAAGTATTTCTGCTGCTGCAACACAAGTGAACTATATCCCCCTGCTTCCGGTTTTACGCCTATTAGAAAATACCTGTTTACGAATACTGACGTTGACTGAAAACTGCTACGGATATATATTTTGTGTCGCATAAACGAAACCTATTTGCGCACGAGGCGCGTCCATCACCAGACCATTACCTCCGGTCCATGCAAGAAAATATCTTCAGCAAATTAACTGTACTATGAATGTCATGGGACGCTTTAAGATATTTAATGGAGCCAAGATTCATAAGGTGAGTGATCGACAAACGTGCCGAACGCCGCGTCTTTCTTCTCGCGGTTTGTCGTATATCGATGATCTGTTTATACATGGCACGACAAGTAAAATCTACTATTTAAACATTTGAATTTTTCATTTGACTCGTTAGTTTTCGAATCCGAAATTGCATGAAAGTACTCTTGTTATTTTTTTTCTTTATTTGTGAAATTTTTATCTGCATTATGCAGTTATAGGACTACGCATAATTGTAACAAAGTTCTAAGGATTTTACTATTTTAAGAAAACTTATTAAATTTAGATACGTAAAGTACCTAGTCTTGTTTTTTTTGTTTCATTATTTGTATAATTTTTATCTGCATTATGCAATTATAGGACTATGCATAATTGTAACAAAGGTCTAAGGACTTTATTATTTTAAGAAAACTTATTAAGTTAAGATACGTACGTATGTTAAGTTACATGAGTAAAACATGTGTTGTAAAATTAAGTAACAAGTATTAAAAGTAAATTAGAATCGAGGTAAATTATGGGTCAGTTTCACAAGTTATTTTTAAAGAGTAAAGTTGCGATTTGAGTAACACAAAACTAACTACCTAATTAATACTTCATCTAACCGCACTCTGTAAACCAAAACTGATATTTTATTCGACAGTTACATCATAGTTAAACGAGAAACCGTGAAATCAGCACTTACACAACCGCAGTTTTACTCAATCGTCGATCAGCAGAATAAAACTTTTAGGACGTAATATTTTATATGACACGCATCCATTAGATTACAACAATACAATTTAGTGACATAGTTTTCGTTACGACGTGCGATCTTAAAAGCGTATTACGGACGTAAAGGTATTTAAAATGAGGTAAGACATTTCTTCTAGAACGTTCCTGTGTCATGGACGTGACTAGTTTTATCGCATATCAGTGGTCTAATCTTTGTACAATATCGTAAAATGTAGACGATTATTCTGGAATAAATATCTTCGATTTTTTTATGCAATTTCCATTATACATTTATTATTATATCATCAGGTACATAAATATATTCAGGAAGTTAGATTAATAATCAAAAATCTGAACAGAAATTAGAATCAGTACCTGTTCATTTCTACCTCGGCCACTATGTTTATTTGTATACAAGTATTTTTTTAACTTTGATCGAGTGGGAAAGTTGATATCACCTCATATCGCTTCAATGTTCTTATCATTAAATTTGTTGCAGTTACCAATCACAGATATTTTTTTATCACAACAGTACGAGGTAGTACCATGCTACTTTGCAGCCAAAAACCGTATGTTGCGACCGGGCACGACTGATGTCGGGTTTAGTACCATTTGTTAGTTGGAAGTGGCCAATGGGGAGGGATAGGATGAAGTAGGCTGACGCGAATGTCATTGAGCATCAGTACTCACTAAAATTGCACTCCACCACGCAGGTAAACTCCTAACTTTAGGTGAATAAATAAATAAATATCTGTGGACTTTACACACCACGTTAGCCTAGCCCTGTACTAAAAACCATAAAGACTTGTGTTACGGGTACTAGACAACGGAATATATTTAATATCTATACTTAATATATAAAACTGAAGAGTTTGTTTGTTTGAACGCGATAATCTCTGGGACTACTGGTCCAAATTGAAAAACTCTTACAGTGTTAGTTAGTCCATTTAGCAAGGAGGGCTATAGGGTATATACCATAACGCTTGTGTACGCGGGTTAAGCGGGTGAAACCGCGTGGCGCTGCTGGTGTTTTATGAATTTAAGTAGGTAGGTAATTTTATATATTTAAATTTTGATTATAGAAATGCATATAATACATAGATAAACATCAATGACCAAGGCTGGCGCAAAATGTTCCACTTATTCGGGTTCTGTACCACTACGCCAGCCTGGGCGTTAAATATTAATGATTTAATATAATACGACAATAAAACATAGGTACATATTTTATATTTTATCAGCCATGTCGACTTAGACATAGACGTTTCTTTAGGTACTACACGTACTGCACACCTTAATAAATCATAATAGTCATCTGTTTTATCTACATTGTCCCTAATCAAAACAAGAGTAGGAAATAAACGCGTGTCAATCAAATTGGCCTCCATTGGGTAAATCAGTATTGTATCTTAAGATGCACAGAGTAACTTAACAAAGAGTCATTTATTTGGTTTCATCTGAATTTATACTTCTATAGAAGAGTGTAGGTTAATTAGATAGTTTGCTACAGAACTAATTAAGTTTTAATAAAATATACAAGATACTATTTAAAATAATTTTCTAGATTGCCTGAAATGTCCAAAATAGATTAACGCCTCAAACGATCAGTTGGTCGCATCGCATGCATATGTTGTAAGTTTCTAAGTACTACTAATTAATGTTAGGTATTAACTATAAGAACAATAGGTATACAGTGTTTTCATTTTGTAGGTATTTGTAGGTTGGTATATTATTTTTAAAGGTTTCAAGAATATTTCTCGTTATGAATATTAATAAAATCTTAAGGTTTTTATAGTATAAGAGGGCAAATTAGCAGTAGGAGCCATTTTCATGACTACCGACGACCACAGTTACACAGTTGACTCCTCCTCCTCCCTCCATGGGCCAGCTTAAACAATATCACAATAATACACAATGAAATGATATCTTATTTGCCTTTAAGTGTCCCCCCGAGTACGTATCTATTTAAAATTCAAAGGTGACTGACTGATATAGTGATCTATGAATGCACAGACCAGAATGAGAAACCACTAGACGGATCCGGCAGAAATTTTGCATGCAGGTAGAGTTATGACGTAGGCATACGCTAAGAAAGATATTTTAGAAATTCAACCACTAAAGGGGTGAAATTGGTTGTTGAAGTTTATATGGATTTCTTAGAAATTAGACGCGGGTAAAACCGCGGGGCACAGCTAGTTTACCCATTTACTTTTTATTTATTTCATGTTTTTATACCTATAGTCTCTGGAGGTAACCGCTCTGTGACACCAACGTGAACAGTAAAGGCGCGTTTAATAGCTTTACGATTGAGTTTTTATTTACCTATTCGCCGCAAGTGGTTCGCATTTATATGTTAATCAGGCGGTGAGCGCCGTCTAGGGACACTTGGTGCCTCCCTCCCTCCTCCAGGTCTGTTAATGTATTTTGAATAAGGGAATTATTTATTACTTCTCTGTATTTGGAATAACGGTGAATTTTCATGCCTTTGCACGTTATGATCTGTAAAATAAAGTACATCTGGTTCTTGTTAGGGATTTCATCACCTGTAAACGTAAGAAAGTCGAGCTCAAGAAGACCATCTGTAAAATAACATGAAACAAACAAAAATTTAATTTGGATGATCGGAAAAGAGGAATTACCTGCCTCTGTTACCGCTCTGACCACGTGTGAAGAAGCCAGGTACATACAGCAGCTTTTTGGGTAATATAATTGTTGCTTTACGCTTTGCATGGCATGCTTTTTCTGTGCAGAGCCGGACGCACAGGAGGTGAAGTCTGACCTTTTAGCCAAGGCCAGCTTATCACTGAAGGGAACCTGTTGACTGCGGATCCGGGTCCCTCCAATTATTGCGGCTGAAGGCAGCCGTAGGGGTTTTATTCGGTATTGCACTAAATTTCAAGTCCGACAGTCCGGTCTAGACTCTAGGGGCCACCCGGACTCTCAGGTATCATGCGTAAATGTCAACAAAAAAGGCAGTTTTTGAGCAATCATTATTGCAATTTATATATTATTGCAGTAGATATACAATTTATATAATTGTGTGTCTACTGCAATGCCATTTTCATAACTATCGACGCCCATCGACCCGCACCGAGGCTATACAGATGCGTTACAAGGGCTAGCGACTACTTACACACCGCACGACACGCGACAGTACAGCTGTCACTGATGATGATTTCGGGCTTAAACTAATATTATCTACACCCTTGACCCTGTACGGTGTCACAGCTCGAAAACAATACGAACACGTGTCGGAGGACGTGTATATCATTTTATTTTCATATCCATTTATTTTGGTGAGTCTCACTCAGATCTCCTGCGTGGAATAATTAATAGTTCCCGTTCAACTCCTTCCAGATGTCCACTCAATTGATATGTGTGTTATTATCTTCATATTACGTAAATAGCGCCATTTGCAATAATGATAGCTAAGATCACTGAAAACAGGTTAAACGGTAAGGACGGTAAAGTTTAATTATGTAGATCGGCGTAAATATTTTTCTCAGTTCGGAATCCCCCAATAAAATGCTTACCTATAAAAATTTATTAAATACATTTTATTTATTTTTATTTAATACATTTTATAAAATAAAATACATTCAAATTAATCATTTACTAGCATAGTTCATAAGCCCATTGTTACGAACATATTAATAGGGATGAAGAATCTGTAATAAAATATATTTTATTTAATTATTTATATATTTTATATTATTTGGCTTTATTTATTTTCAATTTATAATGAAAGAAAATTAATAATCAAAGCCATTTGGTGACTATGCGCATAAACATCTATACAATCAGAAATTGTATTAATGCGTTCAGTTTCTTCATTTCACCACTTAGGGCAATCATATGACTTGCACATTACGAATAGAAATATTTTAAAGGAGAGTTTATTTTAACTTATATAATAAATGACATTATGCTTATTATAATAATATAAGCTACAATCACTGATAATTTGCTATCTAATCTAATATCGTTATAAAAACTGCCTTTTTAATAATGACCGCAAATTAACATTCGGTGTCCAGTTACACCTATAAACATCTGCACAATCAGAAATTATTGACCATCTTAGCTCTATAACCTATTAGATTCTATGTACGCCTCACTCTTTTAGACTCCTATAACATATTCCTCTTCAAAGGTCACCTCACTCGTCATAACATAAATCCGACAGAAAATTAGGCAGTTTCGGTAGCCCACTTCAAAATTATTATATTTTGAAAACTCTGGAGAACATCCTCTATAGATCATCACTTACATTAGGTGTTAATTTGAACACACGTGGGCCGAGTGTAACCAATAAAAAACAATTTATAAGAAATATGAGCTTCGAACCAAGTTATAAGCGAGCTTTTATTAATATATAAATAATATTGCTTGTAAGCTTGTTTGTCACAGCTTTATGTACTTTGTTCGTCAACACAAATATTTAATAATTATTTATATATTTAGCATGTGATGAGATTTTATAAGTTTTTTTACACTTATACGCAAGAACGCATTAAGAAATTTAGTTAAATAAGTTACACAGAAACCCCTGGGTCTGGTCTTTAAAATATGTATATAGGGTAGATATATTTAGTAGGTAATGTAGTATGTATAAAGCATAAGTCATCAGTCAAATAATATTCAAATTTAGTAAATTAAGATAATTTTGTTTGATCTTGGTTGTCAAGTCGATATGGACAAAAAAAACAATATGAAGTTAATTAAAATTAAGAAAAGAGTTAAGGGACCCAATACTTTTAAGCACAATAATACGAGCCTAAGTATACATATGACCGCCTCGTGGATATATCTATTGGTAATAAAAAAGTATGAGGTGGATACAAAATGAGCCCATTTTTTTCTGTCCTTTGGCTTTGCGTGCCATTGTGATAAGAATATAAGTAGATAAGGTGGTGCACTACACTACTATACCACTGGTATCTTGTGCGCTTTATTATGTCTTTGGCTAGTGTATTTTAAGATCAGTTGTTACAGCGAAGATTAAACTAGGAATTCATAATTCATAATCAACATACTGCATAGAACAGACAGACAGAGTGTACTCGTCGTTCCATGCAGTATGTACGTGAGAGTCTGGTACTCAGAATAACTATAACTTTGCGAGAGTATCATTTGACCGAGAGTACCCACCTCCTGGTCCTACCAGCCTTATTCGCCTGCAATACACCAACGGCACTACCCTTTATAAATTGGATTTTATATTTCTATATCCAAATTAGTAACAAACATTGAATAAGTCTTCTTGAAACTCCTATTAGTATGTTTCTTTGTAACAAACATAGTATTAGTAAGAGTTTGCAATAGAACAAATGTCACACTCGTAAAGCTATAAAAAAATCGAAACCCAGTGTTAAAAAGATGATATCAAAGAGGAGTTAGAAAGCAAATAAAAAATACCTGCTTCAAATATTTCAAGGCGACATAAATTGTGTTTTATTAGTTCAGAAACTCCAAGAACACGACAATAATAGAGATTTTGACGTGTGCATCGTGTAATGATATTTGTGTCACCGTAAATTATAATAAAATGGCGAGCCTACGCTTAAAATTATATTTATGTTCGTATTTAGGAATTTCAGGCCATGGAAAAATGGATACCTACATCAAAAGTGCGATGCGTTGAGTGAAATTTAATGTTTTTATTGACGATCAGGCCGCACAGTGGTACAGGGCTCGGATAAGCAGAACATGTTGCGCAAGCGGTCGCGGGTTCGAATCCTGCCTTAGTCATCGATGTAAGTTCTGCCATCTCGACGTGGTGGGGGGACTGTGTGCCTCTGTGATCCCCAAGGCTATGGCTGACGGGCTACTCATACCGGACAGGCTTAGGGAGAGAGACCGGACTAAGAGCAGTTCAGCTGGGAGGTCCTCCACCCGTCCCTCTAAATCAGGTGACGGCGGCGTGGATTTGGACGACGGGCGTGGCATGCTCCTTTGGATTATTAGGTCAAGCGCAGGATAGGAACCTGACCGCATTGCTCGGTTTCGACGTCAGCCTGTCGCTGTCGGGATCCTGTTGCTTGCAGATCCGGGACCCTCCAATAAAAGCGGCTGAAGGCACCCGCAGGGGCTTAGTCGGTGTGCATCCCCGTTTGCGAGCCCGGCATTGTACCCTGTTGAGCCACCCTGTTGAGTTGTCCTTGAACGATAGATGAGAAAGGAGAAGAAATTTAGTAAGTGAGCGAGTCTTCTATAGCTTCTGTTGCAATAATACTTTAAGCAATCAAATTTTTTTAAGACTCCATGTAGCCTTTTACTGGAGCCTTAAACGTGTCATGTATAGGCTGTAGGCTCCAGTAACCTTGATACTTTTACCTTCCAAATATGCTGTGCATATATGAACACCAAGACAATTTGCCCCTTTTATATTGTTATATAGGTATATAAAATATCAGAGGATAGATTAGGGTAAAGCAAGTTGCTGATCTGGATCCGTTAGCTTCAGTTACCTATATACGAGTAGGTATCATTTCAGCATCGAGGGTGAAGAATCCACTATGGAACTTATTTTCCTATAACGGCAGCTGAACTAAAAGCTATTACCCATTAGTGGTTGAAGTTCCGAAAACAATGTTAATTATTCACAATCCAAAAAAAGGGCTTTCGAATAAAGAGTTCATTTTACGAGATGTGTTGTGACATGTCTATTGATTGAACGTATTGGTGTATCAGTTAGACATTCCCCAACATTTACCCAACTATTTGAAGGGTTTTCAATGATTGCGGCCACCATTCCAATAAATTGTTTTTCATCATCACATAGAATTAGAATTCTTCGTACGTTCCTATAGCGAAATCCACTTTTAAATCTAGCCTTTAATACGGAGGCATAGAGCGAATATTTCAATGTACTTTGCAATCATATAACAGTGTTGCTCACTGTACTGCGGCTTATCTAAAAAATCTAGAGCACAAATCCGCATTAAGAAAATTACCTCTTTAACAGAGAATTATGATCCGGGAAACAGATTGGCCCTATCCAGCACGCCTCCCGCCGCATTAAGAAAATTACCTCTTTAACAGAGAATTATGATCCGGGAAACAGATTGGCCCTATCCAGCACGCCTCCCGTATAAACACATCAAATCCAACAAGATATTTTGTTTGTTTGCATTAAGGTATGCAGTATGTACCTACGTGAGTCTTCGTAATAATAAAGACTAGCTAGAGCTGATCATGTATTCTTGGAATTCGTGTTCTCATTGTTTAAGGAAACAACTTTTGATATTATATTTTTATTGTAATCAAATATTACAAATTAACCTTAGAATTGATATAAAAATAAGCTTATAGGTACAAACAAAATTACGTCCTATAATAAAACACTAATTACGTTAATTAAAAATACTTAAACCCATATCCAATATCATAAAGTAAAAATAAAAAACCGGCCAAGTGCGAGTCCGACTCGCACACCGAGGGTTCCGTAATCCAAACGTAATGCATGGTTTTCAATTATTGTACCTTTACGCCTGCCGTTTAAGTTGATAAACGTATATAAGCGGTTGCTCACACACATTTAGTAGGCAATGAATTACAGTTAAATAAGTTGTAATTAATAATAAGTTGATAATGATTTTTCTAATGATCTACATATTATAATTTACTAGTTTTCAGATTTATTCTTATATGTATATGTGCTATAAATTCTTACTTCTTGCCAAATTTCACAACTCCAGGTCAACGGGAAGTACCCGATAATTTTTTGGTTTTCGACAAAGTACGTTTTCATACAAAATTTGTGACTTTTTCAAGGCATCAAGACGTAACTGACCTCCATATTTGACAAAAATTACAGCTTAATCCCTTCATGCGTTTTAGAGAAAAAAGTCTTGTCAGACGTACAGACAGACGGACAACAAAGCTATCCTATAAGGATTCCGTTTTTCTCTTTGAGATACGGAACCCTAAAATTATCATAAATAATATAAATGTATGAATACATTTATATCATGTTATGTTCATCTTTATTATTTTGTTTATAGTATCTAATACCACGATAAATGATCACTACAAAAAATATTAACAGATTTTATATTTATTTGCTAAGACTACTTTAAAGTAATTTTTGTGATAAATAAATAACATATTGTATACCTTGTACTTCACATTCCGTTGTTATACCACTAAAAATATTATTTAGACTAAAAAATATATTTAAAGTGTAAATATAATATAAAAGGTTATTAATATTAAGAACAAGCACATTTAGATCCAAAATAGACGAAAACGAAACGCTAGAGTTGTCAACATAAATAGCGGCGGACGTTTAATCAAGGTGCCAGGGGAGACAGGGGGACGGGGGAGACAGGGGAGGGAGCGGCGCAATTAAACTCCAGGTTGACAGTTGACAAATCGGTGGCCAGCCTGACAGCCATGTAACTGAACGCAACACTTTTCCAAGAGACAGGAAGTCATGCGTCATAGAATATGGAAGTACTGTCCGTCTGATATCTAGTTTTGCTGTCATCAATTACCCGGATGCAATGTAGGTATCATCATCATCATCATCATCATCGTTTATTTGTCTACTCATGGGTACAAGCCTCTATCCATGTACCTACGTGTATATTACCAATCTCCTATCACTCGTATCCATTTTGGGACTACTACAGCTGTCTGCTGTCTGCCTAAAGCATGGTCGACGAATTTTATTTACATTAATTAGATATATAATTATATTACATTAGTTAGATACATAAATATAATTAAATTTTCATTACTTAGATATAAGGATTGTGTAGGTAGGTAAGTTTTAATCTTAAAAAGTGGTAGCGAGCAAACAAACAGTCGTACTTTTTTGATTACTACAGACGCTTGAACTTATACAAAAGTTCCTATACTAGTAGTTAGCAAATGCGCCCAGTGCAACACTTACATCCCCATTTCTTGTAATGGGCCTTTCCTCATGTGGACATCGTGAGAAAAATTATAAATTCAGCACTATTTATTACAAAAAAAACATTCAATTTGGAGAAGAGAAATGAAGAGGGAAATTTGCTATTTTACACAAATTGTAAATGCTCTCTTCATTTCTATGTTCCAAATTCTATTTCTTACAAAAAATAATCAATTTGGAACAGAGAAATGAAGCGGGCATTTACTATTTGTGTAAAA
>LUGF01045421.1:208889-222502 GCA_001625245.1 Calycopis cecrops
CTCATCCCTCCGTCTCCAGACAATGCCCACAGTTCCTCTCATAGGAATACTACTAGCTCTCTAAATGATGAATTAGTTAGTGAGTAAATAATGGCAGGGTCCATCCATCAAAAGTACTGTGTGATAATAAATTATTATTAGCTAACTTGTCGACGTGGAGTGGCAATGCGATTCCACTTAGCTACTTTGTTGCTAATAAATGATAAGCCTTGTTAAAAGAACAAAAATAATAACGATGAATGTATTTTAGATTACTGTAGAGGAAGCGAAACAAAGTAAGGATCGTGACGTAGCACACGGTTCAGTCCGCCGACTCCATTGAGAAACTGATGCAAAAAATGAGTTGTTGTTGTATTTTTGATATTTCTATGGTTCTAAAAACGATGACGATAATATTAAACCCACAAGTAAACATGAACTTTTGAATGGTACCACTATATTGTCACAACAACAGTAATGAAATCAACTTTCTGTACCTGTCTCAGTGCCGCTGGTTAAAGCTTGTGAGATTTGGAGGGACCTTCAGGATATGACAGTAAAGCAATGTATCTTCATTTCGAATGGAAATGTGGGCGTTCTCTTAGTCTTTTTACAGCGTATCGACAAATGAACAATTGGAGTCATTCCATGACTTAATCTTAAACGACTAATGGTCAAGCGAATGATTTGTCTTGTAATTATTATTATTTCTTATACTGTACTTGTAATTAATTTAATTTATTTAATTAGTAAAGACATGCCTGAGGAGACATTACAGTTACCCAATTCATCTCCCAGGCTAAAAAAACACTTAATGTTTACAAAAAAAAAAACACAAAAACAGACAGTTAATATTAAACAGAAACAAATAAATAAGAATCATAACAATAATCTTCCCTCAATTGTTCAACAATGAGGTACCTACACACTTATTTTCAAATATCGGTTTTATTAATTTTATGAACTGGAGCGGTGGTGTATGGAATGTGTGTGTGTCTTCACTCCATCTCTATCCCCAACGGGCTAATGGCAACTGACACACCTATCGAAAGCCAATAGCATAGTTGTATTTTTAAAGATTGTATCATGTCAGCGAGGGGGGTGGTAACCTCAGTCGTGCAGATACTTCTTGCGAGTCTTAAGATCAGATAAGCTAGATATTTACTTAAACGGACGCCAGGGTAGGCTTCGGCAATCATTATAATGGATATGATCACAGGAAGCTCAAGCGAAAAGTTAAAAATGCTTCTGAATCGCAACAAATTGAATCAGAAGAATATAGGAATATGAGAGATTCCATGCTTGGGTTTTATTATGGAATGCCACCTTAGCATGGAACTTCCTAATGCATAAATAGGTTCTGTAATGTAGCTACGCCATAAAAATAACCTCATGAATGTTAGACAGGAACAGCTACATATTAGTTTACTACCGCTAAGATCTATATCGAACATGAAAAGAGCTAATATAATATGCAGTCTAAATCTCTCAGTAACACCATCAATATATTAAGTCATAAAGTAAGATGTCGTTTTAAACAAGGCTTACGGTGACAGAACGAGGTCCGCGGCGTTTCTCGGAAGCACCTTACGCTGGAGTTTCAGACGGCATTTATTAATGCTGTTAAGCACTTTTTTATTATTTTATGTTCTTCTTATCAGATATACAATGTTACTTTTTACTGTTTAATACTCTAGTTTATGGTTAGCCATATATAGTTCGGTATGACGGGACAAGCATGGGTAGGTGGTACCTATATGCGCATATAATATATGCTGCTTATCGTCCTGAAGACAGGGCTCCAAATATGCTATCGTGGGCATCATATGTCAAGTCTGGTGCACCACCAGTAATATGTAACATTTTCATTTATAAAACATAAAATTTGCGTAAGTATAACTAGATCTAAAGCTAAAATTTATAATATTAAGTTTGTAAAGTATGTTTCTAGTAATTGTTAATAACATTAATTATTAAATATAATAAATAAATAAATAAAATAAGTCACTACAAAATCCCGGTATAAACGGCCAAGAGTTCACTTTTTCTCTGATTAGGTAGTTATACATATATCTGCTCGCGCCCTATGGATAAATGTTATGAAACAAAAACTAACTAACCTACGACCTACCTACCTACCTAACTACTTAGATCTTACAGCTGCAAGGGAACTATTGTTTGGGACAATTGAATATGTAGGTACCTACTATAAAACTTAAAATCTTCTAAAACTTAAAAAAAGTAATTTTATTGACTTGTGACATCAGGACGTCAGACATCTCAATCCTTTTTTTTTTGGTAACGCAGGGGAATACCTTTACGTACTCTGCCGAGGAGCCCGTGTGGATCAAACGGGTACAGTGTCGGACTCGACAACTGGGTTGCCCCTACCGAGGAAGCCCCTGCGGGTGCCTTCAGCCGCTATAATTGGAGGGTCCCGGATCTACAAGAATAGGATCCCTCCAGCGACCGGCTGGCCACGGTGAAAAGGCCAGACTTCTCCTCCTTGGGGACTGACCGGTCTTTGAACACTCTCTACTGCCACGTCGGAGCCGAGCAATGGGGTCAGGTTCCCAATCTGACCCCTGGCCCCAGTACTCCAAAGGAGCACACCTGCATGTCCATGCCACGCTACTAAACATGGTCCGAAATCGGACCCGCCAGTTCCATCCACACCGCCATCTGCTGATTCAGAGGAACAAGTGGAGGACTCTCTAGCTGAGCTGCTCTCTCTGGCCTCGCATCCCAAGCCTGTCCAGTATGGGTAGCACTGTTCGGCATAGCCTCAGGGGTCCCCGAGGCATGCAAGCCCCCCCCCCCCACACAACGATAAGGTGGTAGAATCTTCGGGGGGGACATCTCAATCCTCCTGTGACCATGATTGATGTAAGACAAATGAAATGTCGGGCTGGTTGACAAATGAATGTTGTTATAGACACTTGTAAAATCCATATTTATATACTGTAAACGGGACTTAATTTACTGTCTGTGATGTCATCATATTTAGACATAAATTATATGTTGTAATTAAATACTTTACAAATCACTACATAGCCTAAAACAAAGTCGCTTTCCGCCATCTGCGTGTCTGTATGCTTAGATCTTTAAAATTACGCAACAGATTTTGATGTTTTTTTAATAGACCGAGTGATTCAAGGGGAAGGTTTATATGTATAATAACATATAAATATACGCGGGTGAAGCTGCGGGCGAAAGCTAGTAGATTATGTTTAAAAACAATAATATTTAATTCTGTTATATAAATAATAAAGATAGTAGGTACTATTATAAAGATCAGGGCCAGTGGCGTGCTATGGAAGAGGCTAATAGTGGACTGCAATAGGCTGATAATGATGATGATAAGGATGTTTGCTTCTATTAAATATTTCTATATAGTATCATGGAAATTGTATTTCGGTCTATCTGTATGTCTGACTATTTCAATAATTATTATCATCTATAGTTGTTTCAAGCAGGCGAGATGAAGCCATAGACAATATAATATAATATTGTATATGGCATTATAATTGAAGAATCAATATAAAAGTCAGCCAACAATAGCGAGGATATAGTTCAATGAAAATCATCCCTCGAATCAAATCTGCGGGCGATACGAGTGACTGAGACGTCGTGTGTCAGAATAACAATAGAGGGGGGAACGGACAATCGCTCGAAACAACCAAAGTGTTTGTTGGGAAAATAACGTCAAAGATTATTTTTATTTCTGTAGATTATTTATTTCATAGCTTAATTTTTAATTCGTCAAGCTTGTGAACAATTACAGAAAAAGGCGCTCTTACTTATGCCCTTGAGACTACTTTGAGGCTAATCTACTAGTCTGCAAAGGTAGTTTGAAAAGATAAGTATATTACAACCTATATTATGTATATCTCCTACCTATCGAGTTTTTTTTTTTCTAATATTCCTAAGCGAGAGAGTCTTGCCATATTTATCTAAGTTTAAAAAAGAAAAGACAGAAACTACTTTCGTTTATGCGATTACTTTGATTTATATGGTTGGAAGTACCTCTGGATCCCACGATATCACCATGAAGTGATAGCGATGCTGTTGCGTTTCGTACGCCGTGGCCCATGGCTGTTGAAGAAGTAAGGCAAAGCATCTGCATACCGTCTATATTATGGTTGTCTATGGACAGCGATATTATCAGCCAATAACTCCGACTCCTCAATTATCCACTTTACTATAAGTAAATAAGTTGCCGCGTAGGCATAAAACCATGTAGGCTTTTATGAAATACTCTTTGACGTTCAGGCTCGGATGAAAGGTGGTACAGCGAGAATGAAACATACCTTCCACGGACAATGCCACCACTTTAATACGCCGATTTATCCCCAGACGTTATTGTTGGCATTGTCCAGAAATTGTTTATATTATAACCCGACAATGATTAATTTTAACCATGGACAAGTTTCAGTTGTTTTCAACCTACAGACTAAAGTGTTTTGGTTGAAAACTGAGTTTGTAGGTTCGAATCCCGATCAACGTAGAAGGATGTTGTAGCAACAGAAATATAATAATTATTATTTTGTGATTGATGTTTTTAAATGTGTGCAGTTTGTCCATGAAACTCATGATACATCTATGCGTTGTAAGATATGTTTCTTATCTATCTTCTTATATATTGGTCATGAGTGCTGCGATATTTTTTTAAGAAACAGTACCCTAAAGAAAGATGATGATGGTGAACATTATGCTGAACCTAACAAATCATTAATTAATAGCCGAGAAAGCATACATTTACATTTTATATCACGGGCATAATTTCTCTATAGACAACAAACACAGCGCCGTCTGTTTGTTTTTGCAGCGGTAATTTTTTTATTAACGCCGTGTGTTTTGTGTTACGTTTACATACCACACTGGAAATCATGATTTTTTTGTATCTAAGGTGGATTGTTTGTTTGTCCTTAATTTGATACAAAAGTAGACCACATTTAGTAATAAATACAGTTTTAAAATTTATTTAAACGATAGCAAACAAAGTAAGCTAACTGTAGAGCTGTACTTGTGTCTGTGCGGCCCAATTAAAAGGCTACAAAAAAAAAACAAATATAAAAAGCAAAAATATGTATTTAGCCCAAAAGAATAAATATTATGGTGCGTTAACATGTCTAATTAATATCAGCGAACTTTTTCCGGTCAATATCTCGATCGTACATACAATGCTTCAGTTTAGAGAGATGTATTATGAAGAGTTATCATCCTACCTGAATATACCCTGGGATGATACCTCTCATGCACATAGAGTACAGTTTTGCCCCTTAAAAAATATGTTTTACATAAGCTTACTTACGTTTTCATCAAGTGAAATTAAAACTTCCAATCAATATACTATTCACATTCGTAAGACAAGCTGATTCTTCAGTTACCAATATTTTATCAGCTGATCATGTATCTAGAGATACATCTATAGCATTTTACGAGATATCGCTTAAGAGGAAATAAGAAAATCTACACCTGGCTTGCTGACTATCTGGAGCGAATAAAATCACGAGACACGCTTAGTATAAGGTAATGATACAATTTTCTCATTATTGCCAGATAATTTACGCACGTCAACTGTTGTTATGTCGCAATGACCCTTTTCTGTATAATTTACAACTGTCGTTGTAGCTGTTGTTATGAATGTCTCCGATATAACCGAGACACTATAAAAGTGGTGCAACATAAACAAAACTTTTTATTGTAAGAACATTCGCAATAATGTTGTACAAGAGCATAATAATTCTTTTCGTTCTGTTTCCAATAGTTTTTGGAGAGTGCTGCTATAAGACAAAAATTAACTATCAATTAAAACCCTTCAGTGAAGCTGGTGATTCGCCGTGGTACTGTAAAGCCTACGAAGGTGGTAAGCCGAACCTTCGAAGAGGGTTTGGTGCTCTGACAGATTCTATAACAGGACGATGCACCGTCTCGGTTTGCGGCGACGGACACAAACCTGGCAAAGGGACCTACTGTGGTGCTGGTAGCTGCAACATATTTGGTTGTAATTGTGACGGTGGTTGCATACCGGGGAACGCTGTTGAGGAATTCAAGAAAAATCATGGCAATGACGTTCAATTTATACACCAGGACAAGCTTGATGAAATAGAAGGTGACATAATCGGGGGATAAGAACGTTTAATATTTTTACAAATAGAGTACAATAGAGTACCTAAAGATTTCTATAATATTAGATATTTTTAACCACTTCAACTTGTAAGTACCTACCTATCTAAAATGTTTTATTGATGATGTCATGTGTTGTACGTAAATATTCAAAATTTGAGGAGTCAAAAATAAGTAATTTCAAATTAATAATGTTTACAAAAAATTACTCTTGTAGTATTTTTTAACCCTAACCCAAAATTTTACACTATATTTTACATTTATTTAACTACTCCCACTCTAAGTAAGAGGTAATAAAAATGCTTATGGCTGCCACACACGCTATATAATAAAGAGGTCTGCCTATAGAGGTACACCTGTGCAGTCGTAATGTGTTGAAATAGTTCTGTGCAGGTTTGGTGCAGCTATAGATCATAATGTGGAATAACAGTGTGGCCTTCTTGTAGTATATGTACCGTGAAAAAATAATTACCACAGGCAAACCTGAGCTCACATGTGCGGTGGGTACTCACTACTCATATCACCTGCGACTGACTTTATTATAAAATATAACGAGAACAGCGCTCATCTCTCTATGTCATACGAAGTTCATCATTTATTTGAAATGTATGAATGTCCAGTGCTAACCTGGTAATGCATTTTTGAACTTGAGTGAGTTACGCTACATCGTACCTACTGCCATTAATTAAGAAAAATATTATTTAGGTTTTTTTTTTGTGAAAAGATGTGTCTAGTGAATCAATTGATTATTTGATATCTTTTGTCTTGTTAGTTACAGATAGATACGGAAACAAAAAGCCAGTAACTTTCTTTTGATTTGTATATTTTGTGGAAATTTTTTTACACTCTTAAAGAGTTATGGAAATATTTTATTGTTCATACTTAAACATGATGTTTAGCGCTCTTCGGGGTCCAACAGTGGGCGTCTTTCGGCTGATGATGATGACGATGATGAAACATAAACTATTTGTAGAAACGAAACGACCATTGGTGTTAACCACAGACAACGAACAGAACCTCTTTATTATTTCATAGACAATTAACGTTAATCATAGACTACATAAGTTACTAATTAACTAGATGGCAACACAATATACACATTTATTTTGTTATCATACAACACTATTTATACTTGAATATTTCAAAGGTTATAATGTTCTAGATATCTATCTAGATATCTTAGATAGATCTTCTAGATATCTTACCCTTACAGCCTTATTTAAATCTATACTTAGGTAACTGTAGTAAGAGATAATATATACATTCCAATTCCATACTAATTGCAGACAAGTTAGATTGACACAACCGGAAAGATACATATTATGGCCAAGTCGATCTGATTTATATAAAACGAAAAAAAAATTAATAAAAATATAATAGTAACTTACGTAATATCTTGAGACAGAAAGTCCTTTAAGTAAGGGACTAAATAAATTAACCGACTTGGTATAGGTATGTGGATCTCACATTATTTTACGGTAGAAAAGCTAAGCTGCTGACTTGGTTTTTTAAAGGATGTTTTTGATGGAATATTACAATCTGAAAAAACTTAAAAATACTAATAAAATATTCCTTTGAACAGATTTAACGCGGGTAAAGCCACGGGCGTAAAGTTAGTTTATAATAATGATATTATTGTAATCATTGTAACGCGATAACCGCCAATACGTCCCTTTGACCCTATGGATAATTTATAGTATTCTAGATTTCTCATGTTGATATATCTAGTTATCTCTCTCCTTGAGGGACCGAACTATAAAAGCGACGCTACGTGGAAAATACCACTAATTGTACCAATATTTACAATAATGTTGTACAAGAGTGTTGTTATACTTTTCATTATCTTCCCCGTCATTTTCGGAAAGTGCTGTTATAGGACGAAGGTAAACTACCAATTGAGGTACTACAGCGATGCTGGTAATTCGCCATGGTATTGCAAGGCTTATGAAGGTGGGAAACCCAATCTTCGGAGAGGATTTGGTGCGTTGACAGATGTGATAACCGGCCGGTGTACGGTCTCTCTGTGTGGCAACGGACACAAGCCGTCGGGCCACTACTGTGGAGTCGGCAGCTGCAATATATTCGGTTGTAACTGCGATGGAGGTTGTATACCGGGGAACGCTGTTGAGGAATTCACTAAAAACCACGGTAAAGATGTTCTATTTATACACCAGGATAAAACGGACGAATTGGAAGACGATATACTGAAAAAAGTTGACAGCTAAATTATTAAAAAATGATTGAACCTACGAAACTATTTAAAAAAAAAAACAATTTTTTATTATTTGTTTTGTACTTGAAAATCAATACTACTTTTTAATGATATGAATATACAAGGTTGTTACTATTTACCAGGGCAATTCAAATTGTATAGGTAATCATTTACACATTTCTTTAATACTTCAAGAGAGAAATACTTAAATGTGTAAAATGTAAAAATAACTTCAGTAGAATTAATAATATGTGGTTTAATATTGTAAATGAATATAAAAAAAAATATAAAAGATGAATTCTAATATGTACCTCTTAGAGATAGACAGACTAAAAAATGTTATATCAAATACAATTAACGCTTTTCGATATATTATGTAATATTGTTTTGGGTTATTTACTTTCCACTTAATTTAGATTAAGGTGTTATTACTGTGTAACTAGCATATGAAGGTGCCACGCTGCATGCATGCAGTGCAATTGAATCGGCACGACCGGGGAGGTATCTCTCGTTTACACAATACCAGCGTAAAGTGACTGCTGTGCTGTCCCGTTTATTGCGATGTGTATGTAGACGGTGGCCCATATTGGGGGAGAAGGAAGGAGGGTAAGGCATCTGTTATAACCTTTATACAGATGTCTATGGGCGTAGGTGGTCAGTAAAAATTGCTGCGACTACTCGTTTGCCCTCTTATACTGTAACTGGTTGTTTGGAAAGTCGGAAATTGAATTACTATTTTGTATATAAAAACAGTTATTTGAAAATGTTTTCGAAATTTTAAAAATTATTAGCACGAGCGTCCATTCAAGAAGTTAAATACCTACTGATCGGGCCTCTCTATCGCTTGTTCTGTGTTCTCAAATGCTCGCGGAACGACACAATTAGTTTTCCAACTTTGTGCGTGCTGTCGGTGTCGTCCATTTATAAGACATTACGACAATACTGTTATGAGAAATCGTTTTGATTAGGCTCACGTTAAATGAGTCTAAAAACCCAATATTATGTATTATCGGCAAGTTTATACTTATATCTAATTAAAGATAAAATTCATTTGACCTTTCCTGAACTATCGACATCTCATATCAATATAATTAGCTTATTTATCTGACTTTATGCTCACTTTAAAAGCAAACCCATAAGTGAACTATCATTCATTGTCACCAGACCTGTAATAATGTTGCAGCAGTGTATTTTTGTTATTTTTATTACGTTGCCAAACGTCTTTGGAGAATGTTGCTATAAAAAGGAAATACAGTATCATATAGCTGGATACGAGGAGAGTCCTGGTGTGTCGAGAACATACTGTAACGCGTACCAAAAAGGTGTATACAATTATAGGGCAGGAAATTGTACTGTAAAAATTTGTGATGACGGAAGACAGCCTCGGAACTACTACTGCGGAGTGGGTGCCTGTAACATGTTTGGGTGTAACTGTGACGGCGGTTGCATAACAGGTTCCGCGTTGGAGAATTTCTGGAAAAATCGCCTATTGGATGAAATGAATAGTAGACTGTAGAGATAAATTAAAATAATAACGGTTTTTTTATTTTATTCAGATGTTTTTTTATCTTACCTACAATTTTAAAATTATACCTTTGTTCTGTGAAACGTCAAACATATTATATTGGCTCAGACTTTAATATATATTTAGTAGAACAATAAGCCATTAAAAATATTATGTACCTTCTCTCCAGCTAATATATTATTTTTTGTTACTATTGCTGATATTTTGATTCCAATATTCACCATTGAGATGTGTCGAGGAATTCCTCTTTTATTAGGACTCAAGAAAGAGCATTTACCTACATAACATTTAGTCATATGTAAACACGATTAAAATACAATTTTTGCGTCTAATATTTTTTAGTACCTATTATTTAATCAAATTGAAATTATAGATATACCTATGTTCAAATATTAAAAACAATATATTTTTGTTATGTACCTACTGACTTCACTTGACTGCGTCGTGGTTTAGAAGTAAACTTGTTCAACCACAGACATGAGTTCCCGGGTCGAACCAAAAAATTGTTATTGAGATTTTTCAATTTCTAATAACATAATGTAGTCGGGAAATAAGTGGTGTTACGTTCCCATGCCACGAGAAGCAAGTGTATCCACCTCTCCGACCGGGTCTGACTGCCGTCCCATTGGAGTATGAAAATATGAGAATAGAGAGTGAACTTATGCTTTATAATATGTCCTGCTTAAATGGCTCGTCTCTATAGAATCATCGTAGCCAAAATTCGGCTAGAATGACATCACTTTTGATATTCTTAACATGGAAATATGAATAAGTAAGCGATATCCGCAATACTTAATAAGCATATACTTAATAAGGTTGAAATTGAAATTTGTAATTAATTTTTCTGCACTTCTCTTCTTGCGTGTACCGGTGAGAAGTGAAAGCGACGCGAGGGGAGGGACAGAGGGGGGGCAGCACCGGCAAATTGACGCTGATTGTCGACAATTGTGGACAATCGAGCCTGTGTCGAGGTAACGGCTTGTTTGTATTGAGTATGACTTATACGCTTTATAGGCTTGAAGATACCAACTCTACGTTATACATGGTGACTATATTTTCATTCATGTACACATCACAGGTCTAGTAGGAGAAGACAACGCTTTGATTCTTAAAGAGCTTAAGAGAGAGTAATAGGAGATGGAGAAGATAGACTGTTTTTGACAGGATGTAGGCATTATTTTTTTTTATAAATTTATCGGCATAATGATAATTTCTGCGGCGCTAGATACGGGACTAACGAAGTAAAAGAATCCTACCTCAGATTACACTTAGAAGGTATATCTTATGAACGTACAACATTCATCTTCATTACAGCTGTATTACCATCATCATCATCATCACCAATTACTAGAACGCCCACAGATGAACATAGTCCCCCATACATCGCCACAAACTGCTTGCATCTAACTTCACCTGCGGCGGCAATCAGTCCACGGCGTGGGAGGTCTACCAACACTATGTCGCTTAAAGTAAAAGAAAAAAAAACAGAACATAAAAGTATCACTACATTGATAACCCACCTTTATCACATGACGCCTGTGACGTCGGGTCATGGACCCGAGTGCGGATATGACCAATTGTGAGTGCAATAGAGGTGCGTTTACCTCGCGACCCGCCTTGAACTTATACCGGACAATGACTGAACTACACGTGCTTTAGTCAGACCACTATAGCCCTTATGATAATAAATTATGATCATTTATTTTTTCTGTTTCTTTATTAAGGATGTAATTTTAGTCGGTTTTGAAATGAAATGGAACTAAACAATATTAATACGGTTTGTTGAGCAAGCATCTAATCGTTACTGACTCGCTGTGTAATTACTGTGTGTACTAATAAACTACAAAGCACAGATTTTATTATTTTTCCACATTTATTATAAAGAAAGCTTTAGCAGTAAAAAAGACTACAAGGTTGATATTCTATAGTTTGTTTTAAAATTCAGATAGGTAGTGATATTTTATTTTTTTATTTTTTTAATGTAATATACCTAACGGGAGAACTGAGCAATCTAAGGTTTTAGATGACTAGTAACACCTATATACATCCACATAATTCTTATTAAGACGTTTCGTTTCCTCCTCCCGCGCTACCTCAATACCGTCAATTTTTGTCGGTGTCATAATATGAGCTAGAGGTCATGCCCAATTTTTCTTCCATGCAGCATTTATATTTCGTCTGATGTACAAACGAATCTGCTCAAGCTTTTCGATATCATGGCAAGATAAATATGCCCGCATCATTTCACGTGCTCGTTTTTAAGCTGTCAACTATCAATTCAGTTCCTTTCGTAACCGATAACAATTCCAAAATAAATTTAGAATGAGTAGGTTACATGTATGCAGCAGAGTTGGGCCGGCACGACCGGGATTTACCTTACGCTTACAACGTACCGGCGTATAGTGACAGGGTAGGAAGGAGGGTACATATACGGCAACGGGCTTTATATAACCGTTAGTATGAAAATCTTTCAAACTAGATGTTTGCTCGTCTATACTACATAATGTAAAGAAAATTCAGAAGTATCTTGTTTTCTCATCTTGCCCACTTCTCTGACCATTTCACTTCGGCTGAATGCAAAGGCCAAACGTTCAAACAATACACATACAAACGTCTTCTAAATATATAAACACAAAGCAATAAAAATATAAATAAAAATGTTCCACACAATATAAATACAACCGTTGTGTCCTCGCTTGTACCAATCAACAAGACAGGTCTACCTTTTATTGTCGCTTTCATATCTCCCGGTGTCCGGTTGCCATCCGCGGCGCAATTACCATCTGGCTCCCAAACAGCCCTAAAACATCACACCCCACACACAAAAATGGACCCTATGCTCTCACGATTGAATCTAATTTAGTCCGAATGGAACTTAAAAGCCAGACACATGGAGTAATTACTGTATGGTTCTATCAATTTAGCCAAGGTATTTTATAATGTCCAGTTCTTGAACGCTTATGTGCTCTCGATTGTGTGTTGACAGATCTATTACGCGCGTGAGCTATTAATGGAGGAGGAACGGGAAAATCACCTTTAGTTCTATTTTACTTCGGACATTAGTCGAGGAGTTTTAGTCAGGTGCAATAGACTAATAAGTATGTGAATTTGTTTTTAGGTTCCGTAATGTAAATGGAAAGAGTACCCTCATAATATATGTATTTTTTTTGTTCGTCATCAGGATCACGTGGGAGCATCAAGCCGACATTAATATCGGTTACTCAATCAAAATATATAGCTGATTGTGTAAATGCTTTTTTTACACATTCAGCTGTAGACCCGAGTAAGCCTAACAGTTATGTGGGACTCACAGCAACTCTACCCATTAAACCTGTGGTGTTCTATATCTTCCGCCTGACATCGGAGTGAGGGGAACGCGTTAGCATACTTCCACGATTATCTTTTTTTAATATATAAAACTCAACTCATAGTGATCACACACATCAACGCACAGTGGACAGTGGAAATTTGGCATGCTGGTAGATGTTATGACGTAGGCATTCGAATTTTTAGAAATTCAACCCCGAAGGGGGTAAAATATCATGTTGAAGTTTATATGGATTTCTTAGAAATTAAACGCGGGTGAAACCGCGGTGCACAGATAGTCAAAATATGTATCTTTTTATGCGCATATTTTCATCACAGCGTGACAATCAAAACGTTCTCCCGTTGTTACAGAATCATCGAATTAGAAAGAACTTATGATATAAATAAAAGTAAGTCTTAAAATACATAACTAATTATAAATATGTATTTTCATTAGATGTC
>LUGF01045421.1:224184-239668 GCA_001625245.1 Calycopis cecrops
AGTAGGATAGGTTTGTATTTATTGTGTGCGTCACTGACCTCGTCCTAAACGACTTTTTGTCTGCTGGATGTGATTTTAGAATGGCTTAGATTCACAAATCAGCCCGGCAGATGGCGCTGCAGTCGGTATCTCGAATATACAATATTGTCGGTTACAGTAACGGGTTGACAATTCGGTCACATGGTTACACGTTACCATGACAACATATTTTCCAATAATTACAAGACAATGTCTGTCCGGCAGCTAGTTCAACTATAAATAAACTAGTGATTACTATGACTAAATTAAAAGTAGGCTTTTCCACTTAAAATATAGACTAATTCCATATCCAGTCGTGGTTCAGCCAGGTAGTCAAAATTAAGAACATATTCCATGTTCTAAATACAATATAAATATATAAGATATTTATAAAAATCTCAAATCACGGTATTTTTTGTTGAACGCCTGCGAAACGGTTGGACTGTTTTTTTTTTCAAAATGGACTTTGTCTGAAATTTAATCTATCACATAAGTCTGGTCGTAAAGTAAATATATTTTACATTTCGATAATTCCATGGGATATAATTTACACGGTGTTAACCGCAGAGCGCAGCAAACTTACGGTCTTGTTTTTAGCAACATTTTACAGGTACCTACGACAATTTATAGGAGCAATGGCAATGTATCTAATAATTAATTGTTTATACTATATGGGGACCAAATAGCAAAACGGAGTCACATAGTGATTGCCAACGCCCATCAACATCCGCACGAAATATAAGGAAGCGTTGCCATACCGAATGCAATATTATCATAACCATCATTTTGAAGTCTCTTTACAAAATAGCACAAGTTTTTAGAAAGACCTCAAATGCTTAAATGGCTGACGAAGAGAAAGGCTTTTTTTATAGTATAAGAGGACAAACAACTATAACTAATACTTACAAAAAGAAAAATTCACATACACGCGAAACTAAATATATTTTGCATTATCTGTGTAGTAAAAAGATATCATGTAAGCCCACCTCATGCATAGCAATATTGTAGCAGCAAAATATAGCAGGAATGAAATGTCCACCTACCGATGTGTTTGTATGAAAAATATTCCAATATCCCCCTTCCCCGCCTCCGGGGTGAGGGGGGGGGGGCAGATAGCCGCTCGAGGAAATATAAGGTGATCTTCACAAGATGGCCGCGATATATTACCTCAATATCTCTTCGTGTAAAATGTTTGCCGTTTGTGTCCGTATGAAAGAGCAATAGAAAATATAATTAAGTTTATTAGTTTTTTTAAATTGATACATTGCTGCAATACTGTGAGAGAAAAACTTTCTGTATTCACTTACCATACCGTGATACGGTATTACATTAATTAATACCATACTAGGTATACTATAAAACATGCAAAATTAACAGTGTCAACAATTGTTAGATATATGATAAACACAATACCTACTGTCTTCTAGCCATACCACGTAGTTTTACTTGTATACAATGTACATATATTCTTCCAGTCTTTTAAAACATTATTTTTATATATTCCAGAATGTAGTAGTTTTCTATGTAGTCTATGCTAAATTACACTAGAATCCTTTATTTCGTTTTCGAGTGAATGATTAACACAAACTTTAGTAGGTATTTATAATTATAGTAGGATATCATAATCATAGTCATTTTATTATCCAAAAATCGACCCTTCTCGTAAATAATTAGTTCTTGATTTTTTTTTGTAAATCCCTCGGAGGAATCACTGAGTGTAAATTCAAAAAGATCAGGATCAAGTTTCTGCGTATATTCGAAAAATGTTTTTGTTTTTTTTTATAAAAACGGTTTATCTTTACAAAAATTGTAGGAAATTTGATTCTCTACTTAGAATTTTTCTTCTAGGATCGATATTTTTTTAATTAAGTATGAAAAAAGCAACTATTTCAATATATTACATCACCCCTCCACCCGCGAGGGACCTAAGAAAAAAAAACCAAGAACTAATTATTCACGGGTCAAAATCTATAATGACTGGACTATAATCTACAATGTGACAACTCAAAATTTTGATTGCTATTCTACCAAAACAAACATAATGTCAATCACTATAATTGATCTTAATATATTCCTAGTATATAGAACACAGAATGATGTCTTTTTTGCCTTACAAGGTTCAAAATCCATACAACTTGACATCACAGGAAACCGTGAAAAATGCTGATATTTACAGGTCAAACAAGTTGATCACAAAATAAAACCCGCGTACACTGAGATGAAATAAACAGATTGCGTCTGAAATATGATAATGGCCGCCCACGGCGCAAGGTGAAGTCCGAGCGGAACCGGAAGCGGGGGAGGGATCACCCCCGTGTCTTAATTTCCGGTCGGCGCTCAGATCTGAAGATATGCCTACTTTTATCCTGGACCGTCGTGTATCGGCGAACTTATAAATCTTTGCAGATTTTTCTTCACCTGAAAGTTTGTAAAGTAATGGTGTTGACAGAGTTTGAGATTATACTTTCTTATGCTTTTTCAAATATAGGTATTAATAGGTAGTGCTACGCTGCATGCATATAGCCGAATTTAACCAGCACTACCGGAGAGGTACCTCTCACTTAAATGATACCAGCGTAAAGTGACAGCTGTGATGTCGTGTTTCGTGCGGTGTGTAAGTAGCCGGTGGCCCAAGGAGGTGTCAGGAGGAAGGAGGACAGCCCATTCGTGTTACCTCTATGCGAGCGTTAGTAGTCATGAAAATAGCTTCAACTGCTCATTTGCCTATAAAAAATGTTTTGTATTCTAAATTACTAGATAGATTTTGGCTTCAAAATTAACTTTGGAATCCACTTAAGTATGCCAGTGATACTTATCATATTCGATTCATACCATGGAGGGAGAGCAGGAAAGCAGGTCAATGTCTGCACAACAACGATTATGTTGATTATAGAACTCGGCAATCATGAAAAATACCGTACTTCTTTCTCATAATATATTATAAAAAACATCATAATATGGACCCTGTCCGGTAACACACTAATATAGATACCATGTTTGGTTTTAGTTGAAGATCCCATCGCGTTATATAAAAACACAGGACAGCGGTGTCGTTTAATGAAAACCCTGTCCATCCCATACAGCGGGTGTCCACTTTACGACGGACCCCTAATCTCAGAACACCTTGCGCTTTAATAAAGGCATCACACAAGCGACACTCGTAAAAATTGTACGAATACCCCTAAGCTATATTTGTTTTTCCTCTATAATACATAGTTTGTATATTCTCGGTGTAAGAAAAACAAAAACATTTTTAAAACGTATTATGAAAACTACATTTTTTTATTTATAAGTTTTCTTCTTAAGAATAAAAAAAAAACTTATAGTTGAAGTAAATAATCAACTTTCAAAGACATTCCACCACCAACAGACAGACTTGCAAATGCACTGTCCAAAATCTGAAATTTTGAACTGAACTGAACTCTAGTAAACATGAATAACGGATAGCCTTCTTGTCGTTAAGCTTTTTCTTTTTTTTATAGGATAAAGGGCAAACGAGAAGGTGGTAGATTACTACCGCCGCCCATAGACATCCGCAAAACTGGAGGCTTTGCAGGCGCGTCGCCGTATCTTGTCACATACCACTAGGACAAGTTATTTAATCTACTCACTAGTACTTTTTTTTTATATTTAAATCTTCATCACATAATTTCATCTTCCCTAGCTACCTACTATACGACTATTCTAAAAACAGACCTGTTCTTGCGGTTATTGTGCGGTTATTGTCTTTTGCGTGAAGTTACAGATGTTGCGCACTTGATATCAGAGACTGCGATTCTTTGACTGAAGATCATGGCACTAAAGTGATCTGTCTAATTCATTATATTAGGTAAAAAGCTTTATAAATCAGACTCAGAGAGCGTTCTAAGCTGTCTGCCCTGAGCTAGATTACTTTCCAGTTTTGTCGGACTACCATCCCCTAGGATCAGGAGAGGCAGGGAATAAATAGGCTCTTCACGCTACTATGCACTATAATAATATTCTGGGCATAGGTAG
The DNA here is from genome assembly GCA_001625245.1 of Calycopis cecrops. Lineage (NCBI taxonomy): Eukaryota > Metazoa > Arthropoda > Insecta > Lepidoptera > Lycaenidae > Calycopis > Calycopis cecrops. Next base: position 228,199 of record LUGF01045421.1, read on the forward strand.
TATCTATAGGGAGGGCCACCGTAGCTGAAAGTCGGCTAGGACGGTATTAATATTTTTTTCATTCACTTTTTATATCCTACTGTGTTTCATAAAAGTTGTCAAAGGGGAAGGCTAAATACTCCAGCACACGTGCCCACTCGAAATATGAATAATAAAGTAGGAGGCACTTTACCATAAATAGTATAAAATATATAAAACACCTAAATCTAAAAGTAAATATGCAAGCAAACGAAGGTGGGCCAAGTGGATCCAATAAAAGCAATAAAACGTCCCTGGACCGGCAACATGTGGCCGGCCACTTGAATTTTTTTTAAATAAAATTTGCATTTGGGCACCGGACACAGACGTGCTATCGGCGATTTGAAAATGTGGCTTCGTAAAATCAAGATGGGGTTAAATCGAGATGGATGCTGTTTTTTTATACACATGTTATTCATATTTTTACTATCGTAGGTAAGTAGATAATACATATTACACTAATTTGTATTTTTTGTAACATAATAATTTGGACTTTGGTTGTATTAATTGATTACAATATTTATTTGGGTATATATCTATATCATATTTTGTAAATACACTAAGATTAGAAATATGGAATTAATTATCGTCTTTTATTCAATTAAAAACTCTTATTAAAAATCTTCAGTTCTTTGCATGCCCATATATGTTCATCCAGAGAAGACAAAACGGGACAGAGTCATAACCCCCAGACCTGTACCTACCAGAGGGCAAACCTTTAGAGTGGCAGCGGATGAGGTTCTTTTCGAGTTTCTGCGGCCTGTAAAATCTCTAAACTGACCCCCAGAGGCAGTGGGTAAATATCCCACATAACCGAACTGTCGCTACTACTTCCAAACGGCCGGGTGTCTTTTGAAATACCTCCTCAGCGTTAAAATTAGATATGCTCAGTCTTATTATTAATTATCGTATATCGTTCATTGATGATGCGTAATTACATTGAAATAGACAAACATGTTTCTTTAGGATTTGTTGTTCCAATCTATATTCGATCCCCATACACATTAAACTCACTGTCTTTATTAATGTGAGAAGCTCTCCAGTGCCCCTCAATCTTTGATCACATTTAAAGGGCCCTCCATACTCCTGTGAAAGCCCCGCCCTGCCTTTCACACGTCTGTCACTCGCCACTATTATCCCATCGCTTCTGAAACAAAACCATAGGGACTATGAAAATATTCTCAACCTTAGCCCATTGACATACGGACTAGATAGGTAATGAGTAAAACACATGTATCTGTTTTATTACTTTTATTATAGTATCGTGTTAATTAGTAGATATGAGGTAGTGTTATTACTGTGTAAGCCAGCCGGTGCGATCGGAAATATTCATCGCATGAAGTGACCGGTATACCGTCACATGCGGTGGGACTATTGAAAGCCGAGAAGGACACTACCTCATATGGCAATGCACTTTACCTGAAATGCCCATTTTGGGCAATTCAGGTGCAGTGCATTTTTAATTATATTTATTATTTTCAAATAAGAAGCTATGCGATTTAATACCCTCTTATTTTGAGGATGTTTGTACATATCGGTACGTAATCGATTAATTATTGTCAAAGTAGTTTTTACTTACTTTTAATATTAGCAAAAACGCAATTTTTCAAGAACTCGCAAGACTTGTATGATTTTTTTTATTATAAATAAACATATCTGAATATAAATATCCGATCCATATTTTGATAGTTTTTCCACAAAGTGTACCACAAAAAGTACTGTTGAAGGGCTCGCTTTACCCGTCCTAATAAAAGAGTAAACGCCTATTGCTAGTACAAAGCTGTAGACGCAGACGGAAAGCAATAATGATGATGAACTCAATGCAGATGTATTTATATCTGCGCACCTCGGCATACATCACCCTCCCACGCCCTCGCTCACATTAAGCCGTATTAATCGACGCGAGTGGCTGTGTATCATTGTACGTTCACCTCCGGTTTTTATAAAATATCTAAAAAAAAATATGTTCGTCTTGTTTTATTCTAATTCGCAGGCGGTCCACACGTGGCGCCGTTCCCTCCCACAAGTGCGACAATTATTTGCGATGAAAATAGGACGGATTCCAAGTTTTTAGCTTAGCCTTGAAGTTTTGCTGCGAAGTTATTCAAAATAATTTAGCTTTTAGTTATTATTAGTATTCCTTACATTATTTAAAATAAAAGAAGCAAGGAAATATCTTTAATAGAAATTAATAGCAGAAACAGTTCTGTTATTCATTTCTAGTAAAGAACTATACTTACTAGAAGTTAACTGTACAATAGTACAAATATTTCACACAAATTCTACTGCTTAAACTGACTGTTGTGCTGACTGACTGTGCTTTTGGTGTAGTCAATAAAGTTACTTGACACATTGTACAAAAGTAATACTTCAGGTTACGAATATTGTCAACTGATATTATATATACTATTACTTAAAAATAATCATTTTCTAACGCCGACTTGAGAGTCGGAGATAACATGAGTGTTATAAGACGGATAAGGTAGAAATCATAAATAGCATCAAAGCAGTAGAGCTAGAAGTTGAAAGTGTCGTATTACCCTTGCTGACTAAAAGATAAGGCAGATAAATAGATGTCATATGACTGAAGGTTCATTAATGAAAAAACTAAACATGATGTCGAAACTATATAGCTGTACATCTACTATTTACTTTTCACATTTTCATATTATATATAAAAATAACGAGGTGAGTGTTATAGGTTTGTAAAAATATGTCAAGTCTGAAGCACCGGTAGCTAGCTGATGTGGAGAATCGGAATAACACAAAAAAGTGAGCGTTTCTGTCCACACAAAATACACGCATGATCGCATAGCTGTGTTTTTTGAGTGGAAGTAGCAAAAATTAGATAGAATGGCAAAATAAATCAAGCATTTTAGAAATTTTTGTGACTAAAGACACTTTAAATAACCATGGAACCAAAATTTACACAGGTGACTAAATTCTGATATTCCGTCAGTCAGTCGTCAGATTTATTAGTACCATCGCCACAAATAACATATAAAAAAAACGTAACCACATTTATGTATCCCTAATTGATTTATTTAGTTAACCTAAAGATTTTACACACAATTATTTATATATTTATATATTTTCTTGTTAGTTTAATTAAATTGACAAAACCTACAACGACTATTTATGGCAATCTTCCAAGAAAAACATCAATAAAACAAATAATTTTCTACAATATCTTGCAAAATACAATGCACATGGACACCCTATTCGACATATCTACTTATAGGAAAACCTGCACTCTTATAATATAAGTTAGAAAGTCGGTTTTCGCATAACAAAGTCATAAATTAAAATTGTAAGAATGATACCCGTTAAATTAACATGTAGAGACTCAGACACGTTTATGCATGATCTTGAAAACACCTGGGCTTACTCTGAAATCTTATTTCTGCTTCTCGGAATTATGTGGACATTGACGCTACGTTTCAATCTGTTATCGCGAACCTAATTATAGATGTTTAAATGCCAAATTAGATCAGACAAAGTTGTCATCACTACAGTCAAGGTTAAATAATATTCAATACTTCAATAATTCTACTAATATTATTATATTATAAATACAAAAACTGTTAATATTTGTTACTCTTTTAAGCAAACAATATAGAAATGATAAAAAAAAAACCATTGCAGTCATAGTTATAGATATTCCCTACCTGTCGTTTATACGAAATAACAAAAAAAAATTAAAATAAATTTTAACTTTTCTTTCGAAAATAAAGGGGGAACCTTTTCGGATAGATTTTAAGCGGGTGGAAAACTAGCCAAAGCCTTGGCGCCGTGTTGTTAATAAAGGCAGAATAAGGCGTTATTATTCAAATAATATAATATTTAATGTTTAATACATAAATAATGGAAATTGTATGAGCATCCCTTCAAGTGATAATATTATTTCTATATCTAGTTAGTATTTTTTTTTTGAATATAGTAAATAGATATTATGTACTTTAATTTTAGATTTCTACGGTTCATAGGAATATTAATTCCATCATGTCAAACTGCTTTAAATTATTTTTCTCACGTTTATGTCCGTAATAAAAATTATTCTAGCTTAATTTTATTGCGTTATAATTCCCTTGAGCTTTCATAAAATTAGACATAAAAATTTCTACCCACTTTTGTTTACAGTTGACAAATTTGCTAGCTTTATTAAAATATACAATCTGGATTTATATTATGACTTTCGTTTTATGATTACTGTAAATTTGTAATAAAACTCAAAAGGAATGTGCGTTTTGATTTTTGTAAATTGTTTTTAGTTACAACATAGAGTTGTTTTTAACAAATTATACTTAAATTAGTTATCCGCTATTGGACCAACTAGGTTTAAGTCACTAAAGACACATCACATAGACAAAGATAGATGAGTGTTTTTAATTTTACGCATTACCCAGCTTTGGCCTACCAATTCCTATTTCTTCTACCCACTTCCCATTTCTACTCAATTTTCTTCTAATAAATTTAATATCGGGTTCCAAAAGAATTTTATCAATGAAATTTTTATCTGCCTTTTATTTCTCTTTTTTTAAATTTATTAGATAATGGCACCACCACATGAGCACATTGATAAACATAATGACTGACGGACATAACGATGTTGGCGTTGTTTAAAGAATATCCTAAAAGCTTCATAATTAGTGACTGCTGTCCTGGATACACAGGAACAGTTGTCGAAAAGAGTAGCTAAGCTTAAAATAATATAGTATTTACTCTTTTCAAAACGCCTAATAGCAATGTTTTCACAAGTAACCGGGCGGTCATTAGCGGCGTGTCGTCGCGTTTGACGTGGCCCGTGATAAATGACTGCGGATGCACGGACAGACGGAATCACTACACTATTATATTTCACGAATCATGTGGCGATATGAATCTTTAGTCGCTGTCATGTATTATGCACAGGTTGAGCGGCGGCCGACCGTGGTACTTAGTAAGAATTTAAGAGTTGGACGTTTATTTCTTTCTGTGGTACGATAATAAATCTTTTTATAATATAAGGGGCAAAATATGAGCAGTCGTAGACTTTTGCCCCCTTATTAATTAACAGAATAACTTTATTCAAGCATTAAGCTAGTAATAAACTGACGTCTGTCAAATTCCATACTTTTGATGAGTTTTTTAATATGGAATTTGACAGACGTCAGTTTATTACTAGGTTAATGCTTGAATAAACTTATTCTATGTTTATTAATAAGGGGGTATGTGTTTACCAACGTCCTCATACATCCAAATAATTGTGATTCATTTGTGTCCGACGGAGGGTCGTCAGTTCTCCTCCAAAGGAAAATCATGAAGTACAATGACATATATAACACTTCTCAGCGATATCATGAGAAATTACCTCCCCAGTCGTGCCGGCCCAATCTGGCTGCAATGCAGCATGATATTATTAAAAAGTATATTCAAAGATTTAAAAACCAAAGATGGCTTTTAAAATTTACTTATTCTACCCGATTTCCATCCAGCCGTGATCGTTTGACTGCTGTCCCATCGGAATTGGCTAATGAGGGAATTGAGATTTCACTTATGTTAGCTGGTGTCTCTATAGATTGACCACCTTTGGTAAAGTCGGCCAGAAAGAAGACAGTATTAATTGTCTATCCCTCACCTGCCATCGTGTATGGAGGTAGATAAAAGTGTGACTTAAAAATGAATGGCTGATTAATTTGTACTTAGTAAACGCATTTTCTTATTACAGCGCTTGTAAAATCTAATTTATCGCTCAAACCATAATATATCAAGCGTCATAAGTTGTCATCGTAAATAGTTTTCACATAGATCATTCGCATTAACATTTTTCACGTGAAAAGGGGTTCATTTTTAATGCAACAGCACTCCAAGTGGCTGAGACGGAGACTAATGTCGCTTTTACAAGGAACACGGCGCACAGGCACACCTGTTGTTTTTGCTATTGTCAAACACGATGTGAAATAAACACTAGATTTTGCTTTTGGTTCACAGTCATAATTTTGAGTAGCTTACCATCTTATTCTGCCGATTATGGAACACTGTTTACATTGTTTTGATATAGAAACTTTTTATCAGTGAACATCGTCATAAATTCATTTATTCTGTAAATGAATTATAATTTTCTACTTACCAAAATATACCCAAAAACTTCTTTTTTCTGGTCCGATCTTACTAATTTTCGCGGTATATCAAAAGAATCTTATAATGCAAACTGAGTGTCGGCTAATGATTTTATTTCCGATTAGCTATTTTAATAGGTACTTCAAATTCGTGTCGTTATAATACGTTATGTTTGTTTAAGCCGGATTGCTAAAAAAGTACGTCGACATACACTTCGTAAAGCTCATTCTGGATCCATAAATAATTCTTATTATATCCATTGCAGATTAACACGACACACAAGGACATTAACAGTAGGTACTGTAACGTATGGAGTTTCCTCCACACTTACAGCTCACTTAAGACCTCTTTGTTTGATAAAAAGATAGGTTTAAATTCAAAAATATATAGAACAAAAGTGAAAAAGTGTGTTTTGACAGGTTAAGAAAAGATTTTTGTATGAAAGAGAGATTCGGCCACGGGCCGTAAAGAGCAATGTACATATTCTAAAATAGGCTTATAAATAACAATTGTATTAATATAAGAAAGTTCAGAAATAAATAATATTAATAGTTATGTGGTTTTATATCTATTTAAATGTAACCCAGATGGGACAGAGTGATAGGGAACATTAGCTAGGTTTTTCAGGTTTTTTTCAGGTGATACCGCTCCACATCTACCAGACTACGCAACCCCATATACGTCTGGAGCGGGATTATCACAGTACATAGGTATATAATTATATAGTACAAGGGCCCTAGTGGAGATTGACACTAAAAATCGATCTCCGATCTTAATGCGTACGAAACATATTCTTTTCTGAATCAATGACGTTATATCTCTCTAACAACAACACGAAAAGTGTGTCTAGATAGTTTATACTACATCGATGACACGCCACGGTTTCAGTGGAAACAAATACGTGTGCGTTTATTTTTCACAAGGTATGTAATCGTCGTCTAGACAGCTCTGCGGTCGGACGCCTCTAAATCCATGGCTTACTTTTTTCGTTATTAATAAAAATTTGCATTTATCATCTCGTATGTAGGTGGCGTTTGATAAGGTCAGTTTAAAGTGGCTACTGCCACAGTGACATTGTAATGAAAAATTTCAACATCGTGATAATTATAAAACGTTTCATAAAAAGTAGTAACTCCTGCTTAGAAAAATCGATATTTTTTATTTGAAAAGAATGGATCAAATATTATTTAAGGCATATGTACAAATATTAAATATACATTTATAGTATTGTGTTTCTACTAATGAAATAGTAAAACTATGTTCTTATCTTAACCTAAGCGAACGTGTTTTAATTATAGATTTAAAGTTATAACTTATAAGCAACAAAACATAACATAATACACGTAATAAATAAATAATAAAATAAATAAGATTCAAAAAATTAATTTGCGAAATCGGCCACTTAATAATATGGCGTTTACTTTACAATGTCACACGGTTACATTTTTCCGTTATCTCTTAATAATGTGTTATAAAATAAAAAGACATTTAGGTATTTAGAAAATAGCTGCCCGACAGACGTTGTCTTGTCATTATTGGAAAAATAGTTGTCACATAATAATATAATATATATTACTGTAAAAGCCCGAACCACGGTAAATCCTATGATGTTCCAAAAATTCTAAGATTTGTCAACTCTCAAGAATTTCGGACGATCGATAGTTATAGATACTATCGTTAGTATCGATAGCACAGCCACTATCAAAGTTAGATACTATCGATAGTATCTATACTATTATCAGCCTGTCGCTGGAGGGTTCCTGTAGCCTGCAGATCTGGGACCCTCCAAGCAGCTGAAGGCACCCGCAGAGGTTTAAAAAGGGTTCTCAAACGTGGAGCCCGACAGTACCCGGTTGAGCCACCCGGGCTCCTGGGTAGCGTGCGTAAAGGCATTCCCCTGCGTCAAAAAAAACCAACACAGTTTGATCGGATCGCTATGAGTAGGTACTTACTCGTCGGATGACGAGAGATTCGCCGGGCAGCGCCACAAAAATTCGAAGACTGCAAGGCTAGTCTCTTTTGTAATGTTCCTTCTTTCAACAACCGAATAAAATGTTTATTATACTTCCTAGTAGTACAATGTATTCACATAGATTAAACATCGGTATTTATACATTATTTATCGCACGAAACAAACATAACGCGGCGTGTACGTATTAATAAACAGAAAACTCAAATATTTCACGCGGTAGATTGATTGTTTTCCTAACACCAGTTATTAAAAGTTCCCGTCCATCGCCTGCAAGCGCTGTGCAACCGATGGCTCAGAAAATTATTCTTACAACGGTTTTCAGAAGGTTTTTTAAAACTTTAGTGTGAAATGTGATTTTCGTTTGGCACTGGAATGAACATACCAATGTACTACTTCAATTACCTATTTATAATATTTGTGAACAAGGAAAAACATGATCAAAATATAGAAAATTAAAAATGTTGTTGAAAATTTTACATTGATCTTTGATAAATTATTAATAATCTTCACATTCTGAGAGCTACGAGTATACAAGGGATACAAGCGAGAGGCACTAAATGAAACTACGTGTACTATAAGTACTACTTAAAAAAAATCCTGTTGGCTGTTTATCTGATTATAGTTGTGTAGCCTGGAAATTATACACTAAATATGTGGTTTCATTTGCCACTCGCTTGTATCAACCTTGTACGTGTTATATTTCCACCATTAAATAATTTATGCCTAAATAAACGGAATCAAAGTCAATTTCTTTAGAGCTATTTATATAACGAAAATTGATGTGAGCTTAATGAGAAAGATCTCCAGATACAAATTATAAAGAGTTTTATTTCATTATTGTGGCTAATTTATTATCTTTATTCAAAGCACGATTTTTTGAATTGAAATGACAAAGGTAAGTAAGTGCTAATCATTAATTATTTTAAAAGGTGATTTATCTAAGTTGTTAAGGTGAAAAGGTTGGTAATATCTGCGCTAGAGCAACAGTGTTCTGGCCATGTTCCAACTAACCTATGTGCATTAATCAAACGCGGCCCCTCGAGAGGATCACTCAAAAATCGCTTCAACGAACGGACAGACATATTGATAAGTTTGACGCTAGTGTAAACACTATTTTTTAGTGCATTTCATAAAAACAGGATGCGAAACTTACAGAGGTACTCGACCTTTCTTTAGCACTACCTATGAAATGTTTAATCATAACTTAAAGTTGTTCAGGTTTATTGACTAAAAAGTAAATTCATAGTTGATATTACAAGTATAGTGCAAAAAAAAAAAAAAAGTATAGTGCAAAAACAACAAACCTTATATTTATCATTATGTTTTTTAGCTTACGGGGTCAACCGCGCAAATGGCTATTGACATCATAGACATTCGCATTATTGTTATACATACAAGTTGCCCTCTTACCTTCTAATTGGAAAGCCACAAAGAAAACGCGACATAGCTGTCACTTTGCAATGGAATGGTAGGAGGAAGAGGTATCTCCCTAGTCATGCGTTTTACGTACCTACTACCTACCTTTGTGGCATAAATAAAATATGCTAGAATACATAATACTTTATTATAGATTTATATATTTTATTATTAACTTTGAAAACAAGGTAAGATATCATGCAATGAATTAATGATGTATACCTTTGTGGCATAAATAAAATATGCTAGAATACATACTACTTTATTATAGATTTATATATTTTATTATTAACTTTGAAAACAAGATAAGATATCATGCAATGAATTAATTATGTATATAAAAAAATTGTGCCACAGAAGGCAATTTTTGAAATATAAATTTTCATTTCTACATTATTTCCACACTTTTTACATTTTTTCCTTTTTAAATAGGCAGTCTTGGAACGATTTATACATTGTATTTCATAATCATGATCATCATCAGCCTATAATTGCAGTCCACTGTTGGACATCGACCTCTCCCTTGACACGCCACCTGTTTAATTTATTATAAATCTATTTGACTGGTATGAACTAGAAGTTCGTGTTTTGTTTTTAAAGCATAAACATGAAGATTAATTAGTATAAGGCTTCCATAACTCTCAGTAGTTGTAAACATTACATGGCAATGCACGGCACTGACATTGACATTCTATTTCGCCTCAGACATATGCTCCTGTATCCTTAGTTCTTTTACCATCACACCGGTCATTAAACGCAGCAGCAACCCTTAAACGTCGCCAGTGCGACGGCTACAAGACAGATAAACCTTTTAACAAGCGTACGAGGTGTATGCAGTCAAGGTAAACATGCGTCTGTCGTCGCGCGCCGGCGTCAGCGGCAGGCATTACGCTCTCAGCGGCCGCACCCGTGCCAAGCGCCGTCGTCTAGCGATCTAGTTAGCTAGCACATTCTGATTTATAATTAACTAGCCACCTGCCCCGGTTTCGCATGAAATTCGTAGAAGAGATTGTGCCTCTTAAAAGTAGCTTCGGGTTCCATGTTCATAGGAACAATACATTGGTTGGTGCTAAATCTCAACAATTTTGGCAGCTGCTATTCTACAATTTCTCCGAATACAAGGATTTTCTCACCGCGTACAACAGTACGATGGAACCAGCTGCCTCCTTCGATATTTCCGATCCGATACGACATAGTGTTCCTCAGCGAAAGGGCAAACCCTTTCCTTAAGGACCGGCAAAGCGTCTGCATGCACCTAGTTTCGCGGACGTCTATGGGCGACGGTATTCACTATCTGCTCGTTTGCCTCCTATCTCATAGAAAAGGAACGTGGTACCTTCTGTTAGCTAAACGAAAAAAGCCATCCACAGAACATAGACGCTCAATGATCGCAGCGACAATGCTCTCCTACTCGCACATCATATGGACCGATTATTTGTATTCACTATCTAACCAAAAACTTTTACAAACTTTATAAGCATTATTTTTATTATCAAATTTGTTATGAACGTTTTAACTTTCCTAACTCTCTTCTAATACCGCTAAGTGACCAACTGCGCCAATCGGTCATCGAAATTTGATCATTAAATTGATACATATAAATTAAGTTATATGAATATCAAGATAATACCAAAAGAAGACATAAAATTTGGCATCGTCACTAAGCAGCGATTAAATATTATAGGAACGCTTTTCTATTTTTGGTAATGTGCAATTTGTTTACTTGAGACGAATGAATATAAAATATGGTTTTCCGTATTCACAAATAAACTTATGTTTTGCAAAACACCCTGCCGAAATTTTATACCCCAAGGAAAACCACATATGATTTTAAGACACTTGTAGGTACAACACAACGTTTAGAATTATATATATATAGATAGATATTTTTCCTGCATCAGTAATGTTCCTCACCACACCGACTATAATATGTTATATAACGGCTTGTGCAGCATATTCGAAGGC
>LUGF01045421.1:243326-259263 GCA_001625245.1 Calycopis cecrops
TATATTTTTACCGCCTCTAACGTGTTACGGAGGAAATCTGAATCAGTACAACAATTAATATTTTGAGAAGATTATTGTAAGAAGAAAGAAAGAAAGAAAATATACTTTATTGTGCACATGCGTATAAATAATCTTAATTTAAATACTATGTGTACAAAGGCGGTTTAATTGCATAAGTAGCAATCTCTACCAGATACGCTTTGAACAGAGGACCTTCGCTATATTGAGTTGCAACATGCACATAATATATAAATCCTACTAATATTTATAAATGCGAAAATTTGTAAGTTTGTTTGTTTGTTTGTTACTTCTTCATGCAAAAACTGCTAAACCGATTTTCATGAAATTACACACACATAGAGGGTAATTTGCATTAACACATAGCATAGTTTTTATCTCGATTGTGATCTCCAATGATTTTCTATTTTCCGCGGGATCGAAATTTATGCGGGTGTAACCGCGTGACGTAGCTAGTAATAGAATAAAGATAAAGTTTTAAAATTTATAGTATGTCAAAATATTCAGCGTATTATTAACTTCACGACACGTAAGCAAATTATGTATCGTTTCGCCGTCAGCTAATGCTTACCGAATGATAAACGAATTTTCATTAAAAAGTTAGCTTACAGTGGGTATGCAATAGCCCTTTTTGTTAAGGTACCACGTTAGCAATAGATTAATTACCTTCAATAAAATAATTTAAACAAAATCGGAGAAGTCCAGCAAAAAGGTAAATCTCCAGTCTGAACCTCGTTCCGTGCAAGAAGTGCTTTGGTCCATCTATACAAGGATCACTCTCCTTAATTCCATTGGATTCACCAAAGTTCCTAAACGACTCCCTAGACTACTGAGTCTCATCACAATGTAGGTAGGAACTGGAAACATAATAACGACAAGTATGTACCACTTTCATATTTTTTTTACCTACTGATATACTTGCTCTACATGCTCATCAGTTAAAAAGATTTATCATAGCGTTTATTAGCGTAGATATTTATCACATATACTTAAGTTATTGTACATCACGTTTAATACTTCAGGGATTTTGATGAAATATATCGAGTAGAAAATTTGTCTGGAAAATTTTCATCTTTTGTTTCCCATATATGAGAATAATGTTTGAAATTCCTAATAGTATTAGCCACTCTAAGGTAAGTGACATTTCCTGCATAAAACTTTACAATTGGATAAGAAAAGATATTAAAGTTAAAATACAATTTCGCCCTAGGACATCCCTCTGACGACACACCAATACCTACTAAAACGAAGTCTTTATCTCACTCTATGATTTTCGAATTTTTTTAAGGTTTGGGGATCAAATTCCAAATATTTTATTTGCTTCTTGGGCTATTTTAATACTACACACCCCGTTGGACGTCGCCCATGAAATTTATCAATTATATTCTCAAGGATCAACAACCAAAGCAACGTAAGATTACAAAATAAAGTAAAAAAAATAATTAAACCCGCATAGGTAATCCGATCGTAAAGGTATCTACGCGTTTTGGACGTCCTCCAACTCAAATATTATTATAAAATTAAGAAAATATTAAGCATTCCAAATAACTGGACATTCACAAATTGCTACAACGCAGAATTATAGAACTACAGTAGCATAATTGATCGTTGAAATATTTCCGCCCATACGAACTAATGGTCGCGGGTCCAAACAACATTTGTTTGTACGTTCATAAAACTCAATGTAGATGTGATGAAATAATGTGGGGACATTATTTTTGTCATACTTACAGTGAAGGACTGGCATACACGATTTTGGGCCTACACACGGCATGACGAGGTTTAGCAAGAGGACTTACTAAATTATTCTTTATCGACCCATTTATTTAACGAGTATTTTTACACCATAGCAAACAACTTGAAGTCCTTTCGCTGCCAACTCTTATAAACATTAGCACTAGAGGCTTCGAGATGCGTTGTCTTCCAATTCCGCCAATACGACGATTGATAATATAATATACATGAATACATGATGATGAAAATATTGTTTTTTTGATTATTTATTATAATATAAAATACTTGTAAGCAAATTATTTGTATAATTTTTAGAATACCTCAAACGCGTGTCTTTACTCACACATCCGGTGTGCAACACGGGAAATACCATCAATCTAAAATCATGCGAGCGATAGGTACCTGGTGGCAAGCCCAAATCAGCTACATAAAGCATTGACTTGTTACACAATTCTCATTACCTTTTGTAAAATATAATAAAAAATAATATTTATTCCATTATTAGTAGGTGCCTGCCTTTGCCAGGATCAAATATGATGCGTTATTATACTATAGCTATCTATATATTAATGCGTGAAGCAAAAACTTCTGGTACATTTTTACGAAAATTGCGCTAATGGAGGAGTATGAAATTTGGCACTTATAATAATAATGTCGTCCTAGCCGGTTTCGGCTACGGCGGCCGTCTGTATAGACGTGCCATCTGCGCAGGACATATTATAGTGCACAAGTGTGCGCGCAGACACAAGTGCACTCTCTATTCCCTCATTCTCATATTCCGATGGGACGGCAATCCGACACGACCGGTGAGAAATCAGGCGCAGGACCGACGGCTTAACGTGCTCTCCGAGGCACGGGGGTGTAACACCGCCAACTTCCTGACTCCGGACTGTTATTAGAAATTGAAAAATCCCAATAACAATTTTTGGTCCGACCCGGGATTCGAACCCGGGACCTCACGTCTGTGGTTGAACACGCTTACCACTAGACCACGAGGCAGTCAGTTATAGTATGTATGTACTGGCACTTATAGTATGTATGTAGTAGAAGTGCAGAAGGCTAAAATTTTTAAAAATAATGCTTTTATAGTACATTAATTCAATAAATAAAACATTACACACACTACCATGCATTTGACACATTAATACATATCATGTTTAAGTACATGTGTAAGTAGCCTGTGGCCCACGGAGGTGGGAGGATAAAGGTGGGCAGCGCATCTGTATAGTTTCTATATGGATGTCTATGGAGATCGGTGATCATGAAAATGGCTTCCACTGCTAGTGTGACACCCTATACCCGAAAAGTAAAAAAATATCACACGTAATTATTGATGAGGTGTTGAATATTGAGTACCGTAGTTATAATGACTTTACATATAGGTGTATATATGATTTTTAGTTTTTAATTACAAAAAAGTATCACTTAGATCGAATTTCGATCTTCATGGGACTAGTGGTCTTAATAAAAGCATGAGTATTACAACACTCTAATGAATTATTAAAAATATAATATTTTTGGTTGACTCAACTCAACTCAACTCGCCGTGCGTCGTCAGTGCAACAAGATGTCAACCATTTAAGATTCGATTCTTTATTGACTGGGTTTATATGAAACTTTAGTACTTGAATTTATTTTCAACGAGTGACAACATCCCTATTTGAGGGTTATATGCAAATACAAGGAAAATTCTACAAGACTTCAGTCTAGTCTTCAAATATGGAATGGGGACGCGAAACTATCCTTATTATAGCAATATTCACATGCCACGATTATACATACTAATGAATAAATTTATCATGGTTTTGTGTGCGATAGCAATAAGGTATGACTAATACAGGAGCATTAGTCTCCTATGATATTTATATTAATTTAATACGCGCTTACGAAGCACGCGATGGTCCGAGCACGAAGATATCTAACCGATAGGTTAGATATCTTCGTACTCGTTAGGTTTGCTAAAATTCAAATGCACCAAAATCTTTGTAACTTAGTTGGGAAGATACTTGATAGCTTTAAGATATCTATTGATTTCTGTAGCTGATATCCAACTCGAGCCGAGTTAACTATCGACCTCAGAAAATATTTTTTTTTTAAATTTGCCAACCATTCGGCCAAAGCACAGAAATTTGTAGAAACAAATGCTGGCAGCAAATCACTGCAAGCAGATACTTTCTCTAGATAGTCTAAGTTAGGCTACTATTGGCACTATTAAGTAGTTTTAATTGTGTACGTGATTCCTTTTATTTTCAGTAGATCTATTTGTTAACACTTAGTTTATTTGGTGGAGGTGAAACAATTTAAATTGCAGGTGACAGGTGTAATAAAACACAGTGTAGATGTGTGTGTGTGTGTGTAAGTTTGTATGTTTGTCACATATTTGATTTGCCGCCAAATACAAATGGTCGGCCGCGATTATCTTGATCGATAGTATTGATCTAGCGTCAGTATTTCATTTAATCATTAGCTGTTTGATACATCACATATACGGGACGCCGCGAAACAAGACATGTTTAATTTATCAACACTAAACATGTAAGGATCGTCGCTTATGGCACAGAGTAGAGAGAGATGCACTCAGTTTATTATTATTATTTATTTATTTATTTAGTAATCAAAAATACATAAATGTGTTCTAATACATGCCCTGCAAAACTTTTGCGTAGTTTGCCTGCAGTTATGAGTCTCTAATTTTATATAATAGTATATTAATTTTATTAAAATATTTAAAGACGAGTATTTGACGAGACAGGATTATTATAAAATTCAATGTAGGTATGTAAATATATGCCCATTTATGCCATCAAGAGGCAGTAACATTACTACATGAAATGAAAAGAAATGAAAATGCTAAAAATCAAATATGCTCCGACTGCTCGTTTCTCCCCACACCTACTATAAAAATCCCAATTTAATCGTGAAATCTAAATATACGTCTCTATAAGAAGTCGCAACAGGTGCGTCCAAACCATAAAATTCGGTATTCGAGGTATGTGGAACTTCGTGGGTCATGGGTTACCGAGCCGTGTAGGTGGGTCGAGTGGGAATTTAATGGCAACCGCGTTAAATATCTTCATAAAAAACATTTTAAAATACTTCACCGTGGCGTCGGTAGTCGTGAAAATGGCGCCGACTGCTCGTTTGCCCATAAAAAACTGTTGGACGTACGCCTCTCCCATAGCACTGGGTTCGATCTTCGGCTAACCTTACCTATACTTAAAAGACTTACTTAACTTACGACTTACTAAGAGCTTACCTATACTTAAAAGGCCGGCAACGCGCCTGCAAAGCCTCGAGTTTTGCAGATGTCTATAGGCGGCGGTAGTCATCTACCAACTGCTCGTTTGCCCCTTATCCAATAAAAAAAAAAAAACCTTTCCCATTGCCTGCCCACAGCTTTGCGAATGTCGTTTTCTCCATCTAGTCACGGCGCGTCCTACACTACGTGTCTCGCGTGCGCTGCCTCCTGTACCATGCTGCGTTGCAGCTGAAATGATCCGGCACTACCCAAGTGCTGGTTGGGCTGGTTGTAGTTACTACTGGGTCCATAGATGGCGGATGATGGAACGATGGTAAGACATTACCACCAGCTGCTTCGGCAGTCCCCGACCAAACAGGATTAAGCTACATTGGGCTCATGGGCAGGAGCCCTTACGAGGCCAATGTAGAACAGTCAGCATCAGTGCAGGATGTTGACTTAGGGCGGCAGCGGAGGAGTATGCTAGCCTAGCCAGCTGGCTTACTGCACACCCATCAACCCGCATTGCACAAGCGTGATGGGTTAAATGTCTGTTCACCTCCCTTTGTTTCTTGATAATTATGTGTTAATTTCCTTTTGAGAGCGGAGGTGGCAACGGATATATACACTTCGTATATGTTAGGTATGTTTATGGACGTCGATAGTTATTAAAAGGATCTAAATGCTAATTTTTTCCCATACTACATACTTACACGAGACGAGAAAGTTTATTTCGTGGGAGTACGTAGCCGATGGCCCATGGAGGTGGGAGGTGAAAGGCGGGCAGCGTAAAGCCTCTTTGCGGATGTCTATGGGCGTCCGTAGTGATGAAAATGGCTTTGCTCGTTTGCCCCCCTACACCATAAAAAATATTGGTAAAATTAGGTAGTTTACCCACTATTCGACAAAAACGTAATAGAAGTCAAATTGGCGTTAAAATTAGACAACTGGTGAAAAATCGGTGGTCCAATAGTAGTTTATGCAACTGTCATATAATGAAGGGTATTAAAACACGAGTGGAATTTTTGAAACGAGCGATAGCGAGTTTCAAAATAGTTAACAAGTGTTTTAATACCCGTGTTATATGCAGTTGCATACACTACTTTATCTTCACTAATAATAATAATAATAATAATAAGTTATTTATTTCTTTGAGCAAAACTTAAGTGCCTAATACAATGTTTGGAGAAAACCCTTTAAGTAAATAAATACGTGTAGTGGGATTCTCCGCTCTTCCACAGGACACAAACACTTGATTAAGATGGTACAAACATTAAGATTATCTTAATAACACATGTCCACACCGATATTAACACTAAAATTTGCTAAAACATATTCAAGTTGTTATATATTAAACACAAAACTTTGTTGTTTACTCTAATACAATATATCAATATTTTGTAATATTTAACTTTACAGTATCTGGTCTGTTTAACTTTTATATAATAATATGTATTTATTTTATAATATTAATTCTAAAACTATTTGATTTTCGCTAATACTGACTAATAGAATTAATCAATTAATACCTTGGGCGTCGATTGCCGACTGTCGGCATATGCTAATGACAGCTGTTGACATTGCAGCGCGCGCTGGGCCAATCAGGAGCAAGCGCGCGCTGTTCAGGATTTTGACATACGTCTGTCTCACCATTTTTCTCTCCCTCTCGCTCTCACACAGTGTTATAATGAGATTTTACGATATCGATTTGGATATTATAACATCATGTCAAATTGCTTAAATTGAGTTTTTTGTTGTCTGAGCTATAACAGTAGTCATTATAAGTCAAGTATTGGAAACATAAGTAGAATGTTACAACATTAGTGTAGATAAAAACATTTTCAACCACAGATTGCCTAATTAAATGTCGTCATGTAAACCTCCTTCTTAAACATTGCGTTAGATAATGATAATTTTTATTCATTAGGAATAATGAAAAAAAATATCCAATATAATCTTTTTTATAAAAACCTCGAGCCATGGTGTATTCGCACTACTCCGAAACGCGTGGACCGATTATTATGAAACTTTCTCTATTTATTCAGCAAGTACGAGAGTAAGGTCGTAACGTATCCGATATTTTCAAACACGACTAAAACCGCGGTGCGTAGCTAGTTCAACATAAGTCCGGCGTTCTCGGAACCCGCTCGTATCGATGTGCCCTACTTCGATATTTGCTTACAGATGGATTCCCGTATTATATTAGCTGAGTGCCGACTCTGTTCCGTACTTTAGCATTGAAACTAAATAGCAGCTATTTATAAGAGTATTACAGGAATTCAATAGAGGATGTCTTATAAGGGTCTCATCGTTTCATCGAAGGAGAATCGGGAGATGGATGCAGTGCTCCTGAAATTACATGCTTATTGGGAGAATCACGAAACATCTTTATGCAGACGGTATAATCTGTAGCAAGAGGTACATGCACGCTGCATGCATGCGTGTAGCCGAATTTAATCGGCACGACCGGGGAGGTACCTCTCGCTTACACGAAACCGGCGTGAAGTGACAGCTTTGCTGTCGCGTTTTGTGCGGTGTGTAAGTAGTCGGTGACCCATGGAGGTGGGAGGAGAAAGGAGGGCAGCCTCTATGGGGATGTATATGGCACCTGTAGTCATGTTAATGACACCGACTGCTTGTTTGCCCACTTATATCATAATAAGTAAACACTTGTCTTGATTCCTAAATATTATTTAAAAAACTAAGTGGTTTTTAAAATTCTTATACCGGGTGTTCCAGACCACCCGTCCAGGCTGATTATTTCGAAAAGTTTAAAAAAAAAACCAAAACAAAAAAATACGTGTCATATATTTTTTAAAACTCTATCAAATCATACCAAAAACACCCCTCACCCCCAACCTCCTGTTAGGGGTAGGGGGTGCAAATTAAAAAATTCAAATGGAAACCCGTATTTTTTTTGCAGATTCGGATTTTTTATCGGAGATTATTTTTGTTTTTGTTTTGTTTTTGTTTTTATTCATGGTTCTAGTTTTGTTTTTGTTTTTATTTTTGTTTTTGACTTTGATTTTTGTCAAAATCAAAGAAAATCGTTTTTTGTCGATTGCAGCGCCATCTATGGCGAATCAAGAAAAATGTTCCAGACAAAATCTTTGTCTTTTTTCATGACGAATCCGAATCTGCAAAAAAAATACGGGTTTCCATTTGAATTTTTAAAGTTGCACCCCCTACCCCTAACAGGGGGTTGGGAGTGAGGGGTGTTTTTGGTATGATTTGATAGAGTTTCAAAAAATATTTGACACGTATTTTTTTGTTTTGATTTTTTTTTGAAACTTTTCGAAATAATCAGCCTGGACGGGTGGTCTGGAACACCCGGTATACCAACATATTTTAATTATTTCTCACAAAAAACCAAGGTATTTCATTTGAGGTGAAATCCTTAAACAAAAATAAACCAGTGCGAATATAAAATGGCCGGACAATAAAGATAAAACGCGAACGTTTGATATAAAAACACGGTGCAACGGCCGGTTCACCTTCAAAGACAAGATGGCCACAGCGTCTAATCATATAGAGGCTCTTTCATCGGCTTCCGGCGGTCCCGGACGCATCCTGACACCGACACCAGTAGCTTAGGTTACCGCATCTTCGCGATATATCTATACTAATATATACAGGCAAGATTTGTTGTTCGTATCGAATTGGCTCCAGAACTGCTGGACCGATTTTAAACATTCTTTCACTAATATATTTTTTTATATATTTCTACACTAATAGATTTTTTATGTATTCTTTCACTATAGATTTTTTTATAAATTCTTTCACTAATAGATTTTTTTATGTATTCTTTCACTAATTAGATATTTTTATATATTCTTTCACTAATAGATATTTTTATATAGTCTTTCACTAATAGATTTTTTTATATATTCTTTCAATATAGATTTTTTCACGAATTGAATGACTACATTATCAGTAAGTAACAGTAATTTTAATATTATTGAACAATTTTTATGTTTGACGCGCAACGAAGTGGGCACGGGTCGACTCTCTATTGGCGAGATCGGTTTATAATATTGACTTTCTTTATGATGCGCTAGTGGGTAATTAGAAAAACTTGCGCGAGTTTAATATAGGTATCTACTACACGGATGCGGTAGGTTGGGACCTGGCAAAAGTTTCCTTTCCCCGCTCTCTACACTCACTACCCCTGATGTCGCCATATTAGGGTGACATCGGGGTAGTGCGGAGCTAGAGAGCATCCTTCGCATTCTTGCCAGGTCCCAACTTACAGCTTAGTACTTCAATATGCCCGTTAGCGATGCGTTAAAAAGACAATTAAAAATATTTGCAATTTTCATGAATCTGGCATTTTCTAAAATATAATTATGTATAATAAGTACAACAACAACATCCAGAAGTTTTACACAAGTAGGTACTACTTGTGTAACAACAAGAACAGGCAATGGTTTATTGAATATAATTATTATAAGTATCTATACAAAAATTTAAAAAAACCCAACCGTAAAAAACAAAAAGAAAATAAAACATAATATAATATAATATAATATAAGAAAATAAAACATAATAATAGTATCCATTTCTTAAATGTTTCTCCGATCTAAATAAATTTTGTTTTATAATTTGCATTTTTGACTATAGTGACAATTTTTATAACCTTGATGATAATGTACAGACCTGTATAATAAACTAGCTGCAAGTCCGCGGTGTGGTCCTTGTAAGTTCTGAGCCCTTAGTTATATTGGGAAGGTGTATTCTTCACAACCTATTCTAGGACCTACCTCATGGACAGGAAAATTCAAGTCAATAATATAAAAATGGGTGCCTAAAAAGCCGCTTTGTGGAGTCCACAAACACCGTGACACGAGGTTATTTTTATATAAGATTTAATAATTACATTCGCCCTCATTTTTTTTTTTGTAAGAAATATTTCTATGTCTCATTGCAGATCGATTGGGCCGGCATGATCGGGGAGGTACCTGTAGCTCACATGATACCACCATGAATTGACGGCTATTCTGTCGAGTTTTGTGCGGTTTGTAAGTAGCCAGTGGCCTATGGTGGAGAGAAGTAGCAAACTAGGAAAGCAGGCACGCAGTCGTAGAAAATGTGGCGATGTCAGTATACCTACCTATATACACAGGTATGACAGGTGCAAATTGTTTTTATAACAACTTTTTGCAGCCAAGAATCTGGTCAAAACTCATTAATGATTTTGATGTACATGATATTTAATGGTATTCCATAGCACAGATTTATTTTATTTTTTCTCATATTATATTATATTTCCATAAGCATGTCTCGTCGCATAATCACCTACACAATGCAATAAAATCAAATTAAATTATTTTGAGTATCCTTCCTTGTTTTCTCTTATTATGTTCTTTATATAAACTGATTTATATTATAATGTGTGATGTATGATATTTATAATATAATTAGCGATGACACTACACCTTAAGCTTCATAATATAGACATAAATAAATACATAATATATGTCCTGTCTATATATCCCTGTGTATGTGTTTATTATGCATGTTTACACTAAAAATAAAAATGATAAGACATAAGCTATAAGAACAAAGTTTGATAAGTATCATATTTAGGGATTCAGAAAATTCACACATGAATACGCCTTACTTCTGTCCCATTTCTTATATATTCATCATACAAACAACCCGTAGCAAGTTTTTACACAAACTCTACCACCCATAGTCAAATCGCTAGTCAAAATGCAATCTTCTAAAACTTTTTATTAATTGTGGCAATTATTTTGTTCGATTAATATTTATCGTAATGAACACGCAAATTAAATATTATCGTACGAATATAATTAATTTTTGTCATTTATGAATATTAAATTTCGCCAAGTTTGACTTACAAAAGCTCTGATATTTACCTGTTCTCGCGTTTAGTACGACTACTTGCCGCTAGATGGCACTGCACGTCCCACAAAGCTTACAGTAACGTATGTATTTTAGGACTCTGCGAATTGACATAAAATATAGCGTAATATATTTGGTGAATACCTGTATATTATTGTATTTTTATTTGCGTCTTTACTTTCTTTTGATGTGTCTTTGTTTTACGACGCAGGGGCATGCAGTATTTTATTTATAATAAAATTTATGTGTCCGTACAAACAATAGACAGAGATCAAAAATATTGAAACGATTTAGAGTGAAATACAATAGTTGTTGAGTGTAAATGTTTGTTTTGTAGATTTTTTGTAGACAGCGTATTTTGCCAAGTATTTGCGTTACTAAATGGAATTATGATTGTATTTTTATTTTTTTTATCTATCTAGTATATAAAAAAATACTAGTACCAGTTGTATACTCAAATGCCTGATCTGGATCTAGATCTGTCACCAAAAGGTCACTGGATTAAAAGATATCAGAATGAAATAAAATATAAGTTGTCGTTCACGGCAAACTCGTCCCTACTCCAGAATCCCATTATTCGTCAATATTTAAGGTTTACTTTCTCCAATCCTCTGAGGTAGAGCCATGTTACATTGCAGCCTATTTGGGACGGAATGACAGCTGCCGCAGAATGACAGCTATTCTGTCAAGTTTTGTCAGTTTTCAAATATCCGTTGGAGGGGAATTGGAGACGGCAGTATACGCATGCTTAGCCTTTCTGCGGATATAGGTATGGGCGTTGGTAGTTTCCCGACTGCATGTTCGCCCCTCATAACCTCTGTAAACTTAAAATTAATAAATATTTAATATTACTACTTTTTACTGTATCTCTCTTTTACCTTTGCCCGTGTAAAGAGGAATGATAATATTATTTTACAGACCAGAGTGACAACAGCACCTGAGTATGCAACGTCCGCAATTAACTCAAGAAGTGGTGCTGCAAGCAGCAGAGTTGAGCCGCTCGACCGGGATACCTCTAACTAACACGATACCGACGTTGTGGCAGCTGTTCTGCCGCGTTTCGTGCGTGTAAGTAGGCGGTGGCCTATAGAAGCGGGAGGAGGAAGGAGGGAAACGTATCTCTATAACCTCTAAGTGGATGTCTATGGGCGTCGTCGGTAGTCATGAATATTATCCCAAATATGCATCTTTCGGAAACCTGTTCAGAAAAATCTTACCGTTCATAGCGCTATTACGGCTATCATGTCAGGTTTAGTGCGGTGTCTGGTTGGTTATAAACAGTTACTCGTACAACTCATCTCTAACCATGACTTATTTAAGTCTTAAGTTTACATAAATCTCACTTATTACAATAAAATTTTAAAAGATTTTATCTCGGCTTATTCAGTTATTTAACAAGCCTGAAGTTTTTAAAGTTTCACCGCAACCATGGCCACTTTTACTTTATTACCTACTATAAAACAACTTTTGGCTACTGATATAATATTGCAGGGATTCAGAAGTGGACTTTTTCGAACCTTAAGTCTCGGAAAAAAATTATCGTCTTACGATTCTCTTAAGAAACTGACTGGACTTCTATTTTGAATCGCATTTCTATATCCATAAAGTGCACTATTATTTTAACTGCAAAATGCTTTGATTTGCCGATCACAACAAAACGCAAGCGTGCAGTACAAGGTAAACCAAATTCCTGGTATTCCCACATATGGCCAGAATAAACAAAGCTTTTTGTATTAATTACCTAAGTCAACCATTGACCATTTATTTTGACCTTTATTCAAAGGAAAATGATTCTTATGTCGTCGTAATAAAATGTTTAATACACTTTTACTGATAATGGTTAAGGAAAATAAATTTAGCATGATCTATTTTGAGCTCTACGTTCTCGCTTTAAGGGCTATAATAAATGTAAATATTGTTGTTTGTACAGGACCAGGTTACCTGCGTAGGTGAGCCATGTGTGGTTAATAACTACAATGGCCACCGATAAGAACTTACACAATGTAATTTTAACCTTATTCCATTGACAACAGAGTTTTAATTAGGATGAACAACTATTAGGTACGTCGAAAAGTATTTTTTTCCTTTAATTTTTGATCATTAGATAGGTACCTATCTATATGAGGACGTGGATTTCATGGTAACGTTGCTGTAAACCTGATATGCTTAGATGAAACGATATTTATCGCGGCTTAAGCACGAAAAAAATAAGGAGCAAAATAGCGTGATATAATTCACTGTCAGCGTAACGGTGATAATATTGCGCTTTAACATCTAGGGAACATATTAAGTTGTAAGTTGTAAGACCTTGTAACTTGTAACTTTTGTCTTTGCCTCGAGAATTAGACTGCCAACACGACAATACCTTGGTATTCAAAACAACACAAAAATAGACGTAAAATGTACCGCAACATTCTTTATCCTCTTCAATAATTTACTTCTAGAAGTTCTTTAGACGGTGAACTGTGAATAATACAAAACACTTTAAATATTTTATTTTTAAGTGTTGTCGTCCTATTTTAATTATTCATTGAAACCATATCAACGTAGTAGTCAATGTAGCGACAGCAGACAAATTTAAATATAATAATAAAACTACTTTAACGGATACTTTACATTGGTTTATTAAGTTATTAAGTTCGACGTTTCAGGATGTGCAGGTACCGCAATCACCCGTGACCGTTAAAATTTTGAAAACCGTTACAGTTTTATTGAAGTAATATTCGCGTAAATTTAAGACAAAAATAAGAAAGAATGATGATAAACAATAGTAAAAATAAAAAAGAGACAAGTCTCTCCTGCTACAAACAAAATCAGAACCAGAAACTGTAGGTGAGTATTTGTCTATCAATGGTCATATTAAGTACTCCAATAATAGATTTTATGTATTAGGTAGCGTATTAGGTCCTGTTATTTTTTCTTACCCCATTGAGGAGATACTTTTAGTATCGTTGATAATAATTATATTACTCGTCGAACGGACACTCAAAGCTCCCCGATGAAGCTGTATTGTATTTATTTTGTTTCCGCAGCTTACTAGTCCCGTCTAATAAAAAATCATGCATACTTTTGCGTTTTAATTATTTCATCAAAATTTCAGTACTGTCTACTAATCAGCTGCAACAGTCGGCATTTTCAAACCAATACGACTTTCTAACTGGGTTTCAAGAAAAAAGCCTACTCCAATTTAATAGGCCTTCAACGGTCCGGCTAAACCTCGATTTTTGCGAATATTTATGGGCAGCGGAGTCTACTACCTTCCCGTTTTCTCCTTGTCATAATTTATACAAAAAATATAACTAAAAAAAATAAAACTTATTTGTTAAAGTAGTGTTGTTTTTGCCGACATTACCCATTACCCTGATTGGTGGAAACCCTACAATGTTTCGAATAGTTGAGGTTGCGAGCCATTGTCGATCTTTAATTACCTATCAAATATAAAATACTGTCTTTGTATTCGCAATAAGCTTTACAATGTTGACTAATAGGTATCTAGGATAAATTACTCGTTTGGTTCAATTTTGTTCTAGAGCGTTTCAATATTCTCACATAGAAACAGAGATAGTTGCACACTGCATGCTTGCATGCAGCCGAATTGTGCCGGCACAACCGGGGGCTACCTCTCGCTTACACGAGACTGACGTATAGTGACAACTGTGCTGTCGCGTTTCGTGCGGTATGTAAGTAGCCCATGGAGTCGGGAGGACTAAAGAGGGCAGCGCATCTGTATAACCTCTATGCAGATGTCTATGGGCGTCGGTTGTCATGAAAATAGCTCCGACTGCTCGTTTGCCAACATTCTGTACGTAGCACAGAATAATTTTCAACAGAAAACAAGGTTTTTCAAGCCCATATTTAGGCAAGTCCCTTGATCCCACTCGTGAGGTCGTCGTGTCGTTGTTAAACTTAATAAAAAATAGGAATAAGCAAATAAACAAACAGTATTTTTTTATTCCAATGTATTTTCTCTTCAATACATAATGAAAGTCTATGAAATACAATAGCTATACTGTACAAGCCGAGATTAAACATTAACAATCACACAAAAACTATAACACAGTCCTTTGTTTTCCACGTGTGTAATACAACGGTGCGGAGTTCCAGAAGCTGTGACAATGAGTGTGGGATAAGCACCTCGGCCACACGGGATCGCATATGCAGCGATGACGTCACGCGACAACCTGTCGCCCGCGCCGTGTAATTAAACCCGTCCCAGGCGAGTAGGGATGTGACATGTCGATAGATTAAGAGTAATAATCGTTATTATTATTTTGTCTATTAAAGCTTCTTAAGCGGTGCCCACGACATGTAAATAGATTAAGTGTAATAGTTGTTCTTTTTATAGTGGATCTTATTTAGAAGCTGTGTCCACATCTTCTTTCGCGAAGCAATGAGTATGGCCTTTGTTAATATTGATAAATAGTTAATAGCCATTTAATATATTATATTAAAGTCATTATTTTTTTTGCTTATAATGGGTTACGTGATAATGATATGTTAATACATATGTCAGTAATACATCCGTAGTCGTACGGCGTAGCATGGAGACGGCTCGACGATTTTTTTTTGGTAACGCAGAAGAATAACTTTACTTACGCTACCTAGGAGCCCGGGTAGCTCAACCGGGAACGGAGTCGAGCTCGGCAATTGGGGGTTGCCCCTACCGACTAAACCCCTGCGGTTGCCTTTAGCCGCTATAATTGCAGGGCCCCAGATCTACAAACAACCGGCTCCCACCAGCGACAGGCTGGCCGCGGTGAAAAGGCCAAACTTCTCCTCCTTTTGGGGCCTGTCCAGCTGCCTTTGAACAGTCCCTACTCCGATGTTACAACCGTGTAATGGGGTCAGGTCCCTATCGTAGCACGCCACGCTGGGAGTCCTAATCCACGCCGCCATCTGATTATTCATATAATATCGTTTGACAATTTCGCTTAAATAAGGAACATATTATTGAATAATTTGACACACAGCTATGTTTTTAAAGCGTGCTTTTATTACGAAAATATTGCCGACAATGTCTCAATACTCCCCGCGCACATCACTAGCGGCGACCCCCGCGGCACCTCGTTTTATTAAGGCGGG
>LUGF01045421.1:259269-315760 GCA_001625245.1 Calycopis cecrops
TTGTGCGGGCACACGTGCTCGCCATATCCCGCCGCTCATCTCCACTCCACTAACTTATTACTTTAACCGTAATTTCTCCTTAAATATCGATTTCGTACTGTACACTGTTTGTATTTTTTTGTACCCGTGAAAATGAATTGGTATAAAGCTTTTGATAATTCGATTGTAAAATACTTAAACCGTGATAAAATCAGTTAAAATGATTTTATTACAACACTATTTGTATGTGAAGTTTTTGTCTATAAGATGGTTGGAGAATTAATTCAGTTTAGTGTATTAAAACATTTCGTTGATATTATTATAGTTATCACGTATTATCAATAACTCTGTGGCAGTCAACTGTTGGATATTGACCTAGTTGAATGAACACTTGGTGTACCATCATACAACCAGCCAATTGGAAACTTCTGAATGCTTTTGCTAATGACTATTTGTTTCATTCGTCATAACAAATCGATATGACTATTGCTAGTCAGTCTCATCTTTTCGAAATGATTTCAATCTATCAAACACGATGTTCTCAGTGTCTAACCTTGTCGCTGCTGTTTACAACAAGCTAATTCCTGATATCCACTACCATAGTTTTTTAAATATGTTTTGTTAAACTTAGCATTTGAAGTTTATTAATTTAGATTAATATTTAATATTTAATTAAAAATTAGCTAAATGAATAACAGCGGTAATGGGATGAGTATATATGTTAAATTGTAAATGTAAATATGCATGATTACGAATTAATTACAGAATACTCTGCTAAATTAAATATGTATATTGAAAAAAAGCATGGATAGTTAGATCCCAAATAATTTGCTTAATCCTTTAAATAAGCCATTCTCTTACCTTTAAACATCGAATAGAACAAAAAGTTTTAAGATAACCTTTGTTACGTCATTACAAAAAAATGTCCTAATTATTGCTACAAATCTGATAATAATATTCAGATAATAACTCTCCTGTTACTTAGATATATATCTTGAACGGAAAAAGAAAATAAATAAAAAAAATATCTAAAAAATGAATCATAATTAGGAAAGGGTGTCCAGAAATCTGGCAATTTTGGTGAAACATATATATCCCAATGCCATTTTTATCAACAACAGCCTAAGTTGACCAACGTTTTTGTCTAACCTCATTGATCAAAATTGCAGAGTAACTGCTTGAGGTCTTAGCGTATATTGAAAGTGCACATAGAAAGTAATACATAATTATGATTCTTATTATATAATCTTACCAATCCCTGTCGTTATTGATAAGAGAAAGCAAATGTATAAAGTCATTTAACAACCGACAATGACTTAATAGTGAACCTGAACAAGTCGGCGTTGATGACCCAAACGTTAATTACAGTCCACGTTCCACACAAACCCCGTCATATTACCTATGACATCGGCAACAAATCGCTGAAACTTAAGTCATAAACGAATACCGAAGTTTTCCAATCTCGCGCCGTCCGACTATCATTCCCCAACTATTTTATTGCACACTGCAATCTTATACCGAAAATAAAATGAATGTTACATTGTTAGGGTTATAAACCGCGCTTCGGTTATTGAATAGGTGATTTTGGTAAATTTATATCGCGCTTGGATCTTTGGTTTAAAAATATGGTTGTTGAGTTTGGTGCTAAGGTTCTAGGCTAAACTTCAACATTTAGGAAGACTTTTTTTATAGCGTGGGAGGTAATCGAGCTGTTTGGCATTCAATGGTAAGTGATAACCAATTCCTACAAACATCTGCTACACCACAGGTCTAATAGATTTTTTTTCAACGGGCTTGGCCTACCACTCATTCCCACCGCTGCTACTCCTCTCAGGGAGCTCGAGGGAAAAGCTAAAACTGTCTTGGGACCTGCAACGAATTCAAGCAGAAGAAATAGTAGGAGTAGGAACTAAAACACGCGATGCCGGCTTTTCAGGAAGACTCAGTGATCGCCTGTTAAATGGGCGTGAACGAACCCACGTGGTGGTTTTATAGTGTTAATTTAGTCACTTTAGTGTATTGACTAGTTGATATCATCATCATCTTTATCAACGAAAACCACTTAGCAGCGAGAGCTGTTCCTGCTAAGATTGTCAATACTTGAAGTGGTAGTGATCCTTAAGCGTCTTCGCATCCCATGTAGATTAAATTGAACAGGAATTATGTTATCACGCATAAAGAAATCATAACTATGATGAAAGTTCTTTTGTGAACACAGGAATGTAAACGAGCCATAGGGACCATATTTTGGTGACGGGTGTCCATTAAAATCTCTGCACAGGTAGTAATACAATAATAATGGCGGCTCGGGACCACGGCTGGTGTAACCCAGTCGAAACGTCGGGCAAAGGTATATATTTTGGCCTTTAATTTTTACCGTGCTAAAAACCCGTAAAGTAATTACAATATGTGTAATAAACACGAAAGTCTCAAACAAGTACAATAATAATGGGTCACTATCTATTCACAAACGGAATGAAATAAGGTATCATTGCCGCCACTTTTAATGCGGTATATGACTGAAAAATATTTCCCTTCCTCTCCTGTCGTGCCCGCCTGGTGCGTCTGCAATACCGCATTGGCATTGCCTCTTACTGATATATTCAAAGACTTATTTTATTATTATTAATTATTATAAATGCGAAAGTTTGTATGTTTGTTTGTTTCTGGTTACCTTCTGGTGGCTTCACGCAAAAACTGCTGAACCGATTTTCATGAAATTTGGCACACACATAGAGTGTTTAGATTGGATTACCACATAGGATAGTTTTTATCCCAAAAAAATGTTCCTATGAGATGCCATGAGATGATTTTCCTCCGGATCGAAATTTACGCGCGTGAAACCGCGGTGCGCAGCTAGTATCTTATAATATTGTGTCTTTGTCACTTTAAAATATCAGACATCACTCTCAAGTACATTAGTAATTCATAGAACTACCTCCATCCCATCGCTTTAGAAGCCGACACGGTCTGCTGCTGCTGGCTACATTATCCATTACGTCACACGTCACGGTCAGTTAGACAGACTTCAAAGTGCCTGTAGACCATCTAGAGTTTGATAATTGTTCTGTAATGATTCTCCCTGCTTCAAAATACCTATACGTAGTGATAATAGTTTTCTAATTTGATGTAGTTTTTATTTATATGGCAAAATACATACATCATTCATACATACATACATACATACATAAAAAGAATAAAAATGAACTGCTCCTGCTAGTCCAATATCTTAATATCATCTATCTAGGAAGAGAGGTATCTTGATAGAGAATATATATAATCTCAATGGTCTCTATACCATGGGTTTTTTCGGCTCACACGATCGCGGAGGCGATCATAATAATAGTTGACCATATATTAAAATACCGTACCTCTAGGTGTGCTCTTGTATGTTGACTTCACTAATTTTCCTCTATCCAATATCCAATTCTAAGTTTAAAATCATCATCATCATCAGCAGCAGCCAAAAGATATCAACTGCTGGACAGACTACAAACAAGTCACAGTCATAAGTTCAAAATATTCATGTGCAATTTATATATCAGTGCTAACTTCATACTTATTTTGGTTTTTTTAGGTCAATAGTCTCTCTATTTGCTGACCCTACTTAAATCAGCTCTATTACCAATATGAATTCCCCAATTAAAATTACTATTTGATAACTTCAGTTTTATGCACACACATTTAGTAACATATGTTACTGTAAATAGAAAGTTTATGAAGCTCACAAAATTCATTTCGGAACGCCACACCTCAGCTCTTTTTTTCCATTTTTTGGTCCCCTGTTACGCGTGAATTTAAAACAGTTTCGACAAACTCACAAACACCATTTTTTTGTTCTAAAAGTTATTGTCAAAACCAACGGTCTCTCTGTGGCAGAAGCGCAATCGTAAAATAAAATAATCGTAAAAACTTAAAAAGTTGTAGGTGATGTTTATGCCAGGAGTTTAGCAGCTGTTTTTAATCTTTCATATATCGATTATTTTAGCTACTGAATTTTGACACAAGCTCTGAACGAACTTGTGCTCAGGAAGCGAAGAGAAGCTTAATAGAGCTATATGCTCGTCCAGCGACGAGGAGACATCATTGCGATGGCTTGAAGTGTTTTAGAAAATAATCTTTCTTCCTAACCTATCAAAGGCTCTAAAGTATAAGGATAAATCGGAATATCCTCCAACAATCCTACTCAGGTCTCGGCAAGGGTTGTTTTACCACCTGTCCTGCCATTCCCTATACAGTGATAAATAGTACACTTAGTGTACAAAAAAATAATGTGCCCCGTAGGGCAATAGGTATTGGCCGATGTCGATGATAACACAGATACTAGAATATTTTGGAGACGAAGGCAAATGAGGAGATAGGTCATGACAATGGACATTCACCACATCAGAGATTTTACACATACAGGTATTTGCCGCGTTACAAAATAGAGCAAAATAAAAAAACTTGTTTAAAATTCAAGCCGTTTATTCAAATCAGTGAGTGTAGATGTATTCCTTAATTTCTTTTGGTGCTTGGGGAAGGTGGGCACCGCTGGGTTGGAAGCCACCCCTGCCGGCCTTGTAAGCGACGTTATAGATTTTCCCGTCGTTACCAAGATAAGAGAATTCACCGATGACCTCTAACTCTGCATCCCTGTCCACGCCGTTGAACTTGAAGACGCCCTGTTCTCTGGCAGCGATTTTGTTGCTTGTTTCGTAGCTGAAACAAAATGTACAATTTAATTACTAGTCATTGTAAGTAGAAAATCGTGGATCTTGTTAGAAGAGAGATTTTTAGATTCAGGCAGTGTATTGTTTTGCACCGGGCTGGCGAGAGCTTGTGCTAACATGATACCACATAAAATTAATATGTTGCCGATTCATAAGGTTCAGTTTCCGATGGCCAGTTGAAGAGGGAAGGGGGAAAGAGGGTAATGCATCTGTGTAATAATGTCGTCCTAGCCGATTTCGGCTACCGCGGCCGTCTATATAGACGTGCCATCTACGCAGGACATATTATAGTGCACAAGCGTGCGCGCAAACACAAGTGCACTCTCTATTCCCTCATTCTCATATTCCGATGGGACGGCAATCCCACACGACCGGTGAGAAAACAGACGCAGGACCTACGGCTTAGCGTGCTCTCCGAGGCACGGGGGTGTAACACCGCCAACTTCCTGACTCCGGACTGTTATTAGAAATTGAAAAATTCCAATAACAATTTTCGGTCCGACCAAGGATTCGAACCCGGGACCTCACGTCTGTGTTTGAACACGCTTACCACTAGACCACGAGGCAGTCAAGCATCTGTGTAGACTCTTTATGAATGTTTATGTAGGTAGTCTTTAAGCGGCTCTGACTGCTCGTTGCCTTTCTATATTATAAAAAAACAGTATTTTTAACCAGAACTTTATCGAAATGGAACCGTCCAAGACCTAAGCCCTCCATGATAAAACTATTAAGGTAAGCTTCCTCGAACTCTACCCCAAGCACCTTGTATGTATATGTATATATTACATGGCTTGGATATAAGTAGACATAATAACTAATAAGAGCAATCGTGACAAGCTGCATTGCATTCGAATTGAGCTAACACTATCGGGTATGTACCGCTCGCTCACATAAAACTGATGAGCCATGCTATCGTAGATGTCACTTCTCGTTTTCGTTGGTTCGTTATTTTCGGTGACCCAATTAAATGGAGGAGCAACGCACCTGCATAATATTAATGTAGATGTCTATTGGTGTTGTTAGTCATTTAAAGGACCCTACACCTTTGGGCCCTTTGACTTTTAAAAAATAAATGTTAAAAAAGTTCATACTTGAATTCGTATCCTTCGGGATTTTTCACGTTCTCAAACCGGAGGACCTGGGCCTGGTCTTCGTGAGTTAGATCATCAGCCACAGCCGCGGCGATGAGCAGAGCGCACACAACTAACTGCAAATTAAAATAATTTCATTAATATGAACAAAAACACACCAGCTATCCTCCGCGTCAAATCTTTAAGGGGAATTTTCCAGAATGAAAATTAAAATGATAGCATCCTAGATTATAATCACTATCTGTGACCCAAATCCGTACTGTATTTTATTTACAAACGTTACAAAAAATACGATTTCCCAGGCACTGAATTGCCCAAATTATAAACATGCATGTTTTTTAGCATAGACTTGAATGAGATAAAATATAATTACGTTTTAAGGACGCTCTATGAAAAAATGGGATTCTTAAAAATTGTGCTTCTTTAATTTTCTATTTGGAGGGGTGGTGAGTGAGTGAAACCTCCACCATAGTTCCGGCATAAAAGACGATGCAATCGGGTGCAGAACCGATGCTTAACCTGGTATGAGAGACACGGGGTTTTAACACAGCCAATATCTACCTATAGCTACTAAAATAGTGGATATTAGCTATCTGTATCAATCATCAATACCCCAAATGTCTAAACTAACATCTAAAAGATAGAAACAATGACAATACTCACGAATTTCATTTTGATTAGTTTTGGCTGATGATCCGATAGATTCTATGAGGAGTAGGTGACTGATATACAATACAGAATTCGGACCATTTATATATGAGTCAAGTGAACCCATAAATATTATGCTAAATAGAAACCATTAATATTATTCCTCATTATAAATTCGAAATTCATCTTCTTAAAAAAATTGAAACCATAAAACAAGTTGGGAATAACAAACAGGAGATAAGGATTACTTATAAATTAAAACTCGTTAATAAATCAAAGATCATGAAATTAAAAAAAAAAACAAAAACTAGTTACGCAGTGGCTCCTCGTGTATTCCTTAAAAATATAAAAATAATCAAGTTATACACGGCTTTATTGTGAAATATTATTGTGGCGCATAAAAGGGGTCTTGAAGACTAGAAAAAAGCAACATCTATTCACTCTCTATTCTATCTATTCACAAAGGATTATTTTTGATTTCCTTTTAAGTTTCATTTGGCAAAAACTAGTGCCTTAGTGATCAAAAGAGCTGCTGATCTGTATAATCTGTATCTGGTAATTACCATATATTCTATGTACAAACTATCTCTGTTCCTCGGTGACACCCGCATTACTCCATTTTTCGGAACATGCTGCTATGTAGTTTATAGCATTCCTTAATAAACCACCTAATACTGAAAATATTTTAAATAAAAACAAAAACTCTTTCTGAAGTCGGCTATTAGTTATAAACAATTTCACTTGGACTTATAAACTTCAATTAATCAAACGACTCTCGTGGCAATTACGTTATGGCGATACAACTTATGTCAGCCAAAAACAAGAGCGAAAATTAGAATATCTATAACTGGCGTGATTATTATCATCGTTCATGGCATACATTGTCAAGTGTCAGGAGACTTTCGCCCCCTTATTATTAAACATAAGATAACTTTATTCAAGCATTAACCTAGTAATAATAAATGGTTATGCCTGAAAATAATGAATTTTAATTAAAATTTTTAATTTAATTTAATCAACTGACATCTGTCAAATTCCATAATTTTAGTGTTTTTTAATATGGAATTTGACAGATGTCAGTTTATTGCTAGGTTAATGCTTGGATAAAGTTATTCTATGTTTATTAATAAGGGAGTTGGAGGTTAAGTAACAAATATGTGTACATCCATCCATCCAACTTTTCGCATTTTAAATGGGTTACCAGAATCTCACTAAACGTAAGAAATACATGGTGTCGTCCGATTCAGCTGCACATTAATGCCATTCTAAGCATCAGCTTTTATATTGCAGACAAGGCAATCGAGCAGTCGCACCATCTATCCTACTTAACCAACCAACCATTCCTATCACAAAGGTGAAGAAAATAACAATCAAATATTATGTTGCATAGTATGCCTCGACCAAGGCAGCAGTTGCTATGTCCGTGCTACAAAAAAAATCATCGTAAAATCGCGTGAAATCTTTTTGCGCTAAGCATAATGCTTTAAGATTTGAGGCGCTTACGTCGCTTATGTAGGCGGCTTTTCGCTGGCGCGTCTTTCGCTTAAGAACCTAAAAGAGTCAGATCAATCGCCTATGTGAGCTGATACACAGTGATCGATTTCAGTACTAGACTGTAGGTTATTTTAGAGTAAACTAGGAAAAATTGAGATAACTAACGATTTTTCCGTCGTTTATTGCTTACGTGTCTTGCGCACTTTTTACTTCCAAATCTTCTTTGTTCTTAAGGAGTAACTCCAGCCGCCTGGCGAAGTTGATACACACAGTTTTGATTGCAGACACGAGGTAGTTCCTACTTCCTATGCAGAAAAAAACGAATTAGTCCAGCTTTTTAGTCTGATATTTTTACAAGAACGAAAATTGCTCGGACAAAACAGCAGGGCATTGCTAGTTGCTATACATACAACAGGTTTTGTTTCGACCACCAAGATGATATAAGTTTTGATGAATTATTTATAAATAAACAACCACTCAAACACATGGAAATTTTATTAATAAAGTGACTCCTGCAGTGAGTTTGATGGCATTTGACATATTATAATGTCTCAATATGAGATGATGACTAATCTATATATTAGTGTTCAATACACTCGGTAAACTTCGAGTTTGTTCAATAATAAAAAAATTATTAAAGGTGTGCAGTCCAGTAAGTGTGCCTTGAAGATGTTAAGCAGTCGCCATTCGTACGGAGATATAACCTTATTAAATTGAAATACCAGGTTTGAGCAGCAAGTCCAAACCTGGTAACTAACATTGGTGAAAAGTTGTCTTGCACGTATCGAAACCTCTTATACCTAGTTTTGTTTTACAACCTGTTTATGACATAATATGATTAAGATGATGATGATGATTATTACATTATTATGATCGTCTAGTAAAATTATTCGATCCCTCAGATTACGGATGAATACACATGTGCAGGAATCGAAAAAAATAGATACGCTCTTCTTGGTCAATTAGTTTTCAGCGCAACATGACATTACGTTTTTTTTTTTTTTTTATAGCATAGGAGGCAAACGTGCAGTTAGGTCACCCGATGTAAAGTGAACACCAACGCCCACAGACATCCGTAACACCAGAGGTCTAACAGATGCGTTGCCGACCTTTGAGGAAAGAATAAGCTCTTTTCTTGAAGATCCCAAGGTCGTATCGGTCTACGTGAAACTAAAATTAAATATAGAACCCTATTATGTGTGGGTTGGTATTACTTTGTGGTGAGCTTGCAGTAATGGTTGTACATAATGTATATTAGAGTGAATTCCCCGCGGGAGGGCCGCAATATGCGCGGGCAGCACCGGAAAATTACACGTAGCGACCTGATGTCTCGGAGTTACTTACTACATAATATATTTTCTCATTACCTAACTTATTGTGTTCTAAATTTGAATTCGATGGTCTTCTGGCGTCGTTTTTTCGGTATCTCTCTCAATTGTTGGGTTTTTGGTTTGGCTTAAAACCACAGTGCTTGGTGACTTCAGAATACTAAGTAGGTATAATAAGTATAATAATACTAGCAGCACCAAACGGTTTCACTCGCATATCCCACGTGATCCACAACGTGATGGTATAATATAGTCCATAAGCCTTAAATAACCCCTAGAAGGAATTTTTTACTTCAAATCAGTAGCCTGAGACATTATCACGTTCATCCAAACAAAGGACCTCCTCTAGAGATACACAGTAGAGATACCTTTACCGTCCTACGTAAAAATGTATAGATTCTTGTTTTTTTATCTTTTTATGACGTGAGCTTGTGCTGTGGAAGTGAAGTAAAGCCCAATACAGCGTCATCGTATTGCTAGAAGAGCACGTTGGTCGGACGGCTTTAAAGGGACTTCTAGAAACCCTGTCTCGGCTGGGTTTCTAGAAGTCCCTACACCCCCATACGAGTGTACAGAAAATAGTAATACAAATTTTCTTTCTGTTGCAATCGAGTAAAAATATTCCATTTCTCTAATTCGAATGTTTTGTTGTGTTGTCATTCGGTTCATTGGCATATGATTTTACCTCAAGGCCACAGGAGTCATTTGACAGGACGAGCTTGTACCTAAATGCGATAATTAAATAACTTTGCTGATAACAAACTGGTTTTACTGATCTTGATTTTTTCAAGGTTATTTGTATTAATCATCATCACATTTTATACATATTTTTTGTATAATGTCAAATTAATAAACAATTAATTAGATACTATAATTATCACCCCTATTCCCACTCTAAAATAGTTCACCGGATACTCGCAAACTGCAGGGAACACGA
Organism: Calycopis cecrops; assembly: GCA_001625245.1. NCBI lineage: Eukaryota > Metazoa > Arthropoda > Insecta > Lepidoptera > Lycaenidae > Calycopis > Calycopis cecrops. Next base: position 269,459 of record LUGF01045421.1, read on the forward strand.
CAGCATAACTATCACGCTGGAGTTTTATCATGTTAGTGCTGAGTTCTATCATATTATCGTTGGTTAAATAGAAAAGTGACATATTTCAATATTTTTCAAAAGTACCTACGTTTAGTTTAGGTGTTATTAAAAAGGTTTGTAATCGACATTACTTTTATATGCATAAAAGATACATTATGAAAATACGCCTTAAGCACAGGTACTAGATGACACATTTCGTTTCTTAGTTGTTTTCGGCCATTTTGGATACAGATAAACGTCACTTTGACGCGAACTCGACAAAACTAACTAAGTAAAACAAACTTAAGATGCATCTCCTGCTCTTTTTGAATAATGTCATTATTCTGTTTTAGCGACGACAATCATGTAGATTGTAGATAGATGTAGACCTATTGTGTTCAATGAGTTGAAGTTGGGCACACGGAATCGCAATTTTTTTTGGCATGACTTTGCCATCCGTCGATTGAGTCTGACAAAAGAAAATTAATGCTCGAATTACCTCCCGAATGATCGCAAATTTAAAAAGTTAGTAAAAGTAACTGGTAGTGTCCGTTGCAGCTCTCGTGCAGTTGACAACGCCGTAAAGTGACAGCTAAAGGTTTCTAAGGGTGGCAGGAGCTTTTCCCTTTATATAATAAATACAACAAAAATAACTTCGCTTCTATTCCATAAATATCTAAGAAGCAAAGTTTAAAGGTAAGCAAAAGAAAGAAGCTCGCGAAACTTATAACGAGCGAGGAAGCTCATGCAAAAACTTGCGCGGCTGGAGCTTACGCTCGTGGCGTTAACTTTCATTGTAATACTAAAATGTTACGGAATATTATTTTATACACCACGGGTCTACATATTGTCAAATATAATCATCAATGTTGTCTGTCTTTATAACTATAATATGACAAAGGAAAGCTTTTATCTATACATATTATAATAAAACAGTAAAATTTTAGTGTCTGTACATTGAATATATTTACGAAAAACTAATTGGGGGCGATTTTAAATAGTAACAGAACATTTTTCTATGATTTTTAATTTTTTTGTTTGTCTGTTTGTCCGTTTATTCGGGCTAATCTCCGAAATTAGTGGACGGATTTTCATTAAACTTTACATTAATATAGCTTTAATATCAGAATAACATAATAAGTTAAATATTTGAATAATTTTTGAAGTCTGAATTCCACGCGGGCGAAGCTAAGGAAGCGGCGGAAGCTAGTATAATATTATAAAGGTATAATTTAGTAAAAGCTAGCGCAATTTACTTACACACGGCATGAAACACCACAGCACAGCTGTCACTTTACGCCGTTCTCGTATAAGCGAGAACCTCCCCGGTCGTGCCAGCCCAATTCGGCTGCATGCAAGCCTGCATTACCTCTAGCTTACACGATACCGGCGTATAGTGACAGCTGTGTCGAGGTCCTGTGGAGTATAAGTAGAAATTCGGTGGTGGACGGGGGAGGAGAAAGGAAGACAACGCATCTGTACAGCTCTCTATGTGCATGTCAGTAATAATGAAAATTGGTGCGACAGCGACGGCCCAGCGCGGCTACATGCATGCATGTGTTAGATTTTTATATATGTGAGCGGTATATGTATGTTGTCAGGTTTTAAGTATATGTGCGTTTTATAAAAGAGACAACTCAGTAGTTCTAAAAGGTTTTAATAAAAATGCCTCGGTCAAGCAACTGAACTTTACTTTAATATATCTCAATATCTTTACCACCAGTTCCAACCCTAGCCCAGACCAGAAAGATCTGGCAAGAAAACTGGCGGTCACCCAATACAGTAGCTAGGCACACACCACCATGTGAGTGTGCTTAATACCAAATATACAGTTCAAGTAACCAAAAGTTACAACAGGTATAAGGATATCAGAATCCCTTAATTATGATATTATTAACAATGTAAACATCCAACATAAGTAATATAACAATATTAAAAAGATACATAATTGTAATGTACTTTGTAGTGGTCAGATTATACAAAGTACATTCTTTATTAAGCATGGTAATCTTATTTAACATTATTCTGATATAATGTAGTATAGAATGTCACAATATAATATTATAGCTATACCGCACATCATAGCATTTTACCATCGATATTAACATTATCAAATTATAATTAAATACTTGCAAAGTACTATTACAATATAATATTCAGCAATTATCATTTTTATAAACAAATATACTTAACTTTGTTCTGTACACCAGATCCACACTGGTTCTGACTAGCACCGATTGACTCTCGGTGCCTACGTGAATAAACACGTCGTATCTGGACAGTCGCTCGTCTTAGATCTGTTCACTTTGCTGGCTGAAGAGTAACTAACTGATTACACTTTACTCTACTCTTATGAAAACAATAGATAATTAAGAAATACCAAATAGATAATTAATACATATTTGTTTGGACAGATAACCATCTGTCCAAACAATTATTTCCGTTAACTAAGAATACCTTTACAAATCAAGTACTTATATTAATTATATTGTTTAACTTGTCTTGTCTTATTTACATATATTCATATTATACATCGAGATAGCTATATTATATACATCTATCACATGCAACATGGCACTAACTCTATCTCTTACTGATTGAACTGATTTTAGGCTTGAATATATTATTAGCAACAGGATTCCTACCTTTTCGTAGACATAAAATGACCTTGGTAAAATGAAAGTAGGTTTTTTATAGCATAGGAGGCAAAAGAGCAGTTCAGTCTCCTGATGTAAAGTGATCACCGATGCCCACAGACATCCGTGGCACCAGTGGTCTAACAGATAAGACTACGATCTGTAGGTTTTACGATAATACGAGATTATACCTAATAGAAATTATAATCATTACAATAATAATGACACCGATTTTTATCCGAGTTTTAGATACGGCGGCCATCTTTGTCAAGATCCTCGCCATGATCCAAATGAACACGTCAACGCCCGAGGCCCTTTCAGCTGCCGCGCGCGAGCTGCCCTCGACGTCAGGGTCGAAGAAGAGTGACTTCTGAGTCCCTCTGGACATGATCATAACAGTTATTAGCTAATATAAACTCTCTCGTCGGGATTCATCTCTCTCACCTGCTAAAGAAAGAGGGACCACCCTTTCTTCCGCAGTCCGCAACCCAAGACGAGCTGAGGGACATCAGAGGCAGTACCTATCTTCTAAACATGGTATCACGTATCCGGGGATGAGGTACCTATGCTTTAGAAGCGGAAAATAACACAAGCAGCGACAGCGGGCAGTAGGAGCGAGTCTAAAAGTCTATCACGTGAAATTAGTGGGTAGAAACATCTACCACATAATCCAGCTGCTCAATGGTCGGTAATAACCAAATGGCTACGATCGTAGGTATATTTTCTCCCCATTTTCTATTAGGACTTAAACACAATCGGATCCACGTATACCGACTATTAAAATACTTCTTGCGTGTACCTAGTATAGAAGGCAAACGAGCAGTTAGGTCATTAGATGTGAAGTGATCACCAACGCCCAGATACATCCATACCACCCGAGATGCAACAGATGTGGTGTCAGAACTATAGAGATGAGTAAATTTATTATGACTGTAGCTAGATCCGGGACCGACTCTCTCAGGCATTTCGTGTGCTGATATGACATGTACGAGACGTCTAAAATGAATAAAATAAGTGCAAGAGGTACCATCGCATCAGCTGCACAATTACCATCGTAAGACAGAATAAAGGTACACATCGAAACGTTTGTACATAGCAGATGGCTGCATATTCTGATCAAAGCAGCTCAATTATACGGCTATGCATATTCAACTTATAAAATCGATTGGTCGCCAGTGAAATTTATAAAAAAAACCTTATGATTTATAATAAACGTACCTCAGCGCGGCCATTTTTTCCGCCCGCTCCGCAATTCCTCTTGCTCAGCTCCCACCCGCCGCCCACTGTAATCACTGCCACCCGGACCCCCTCCCCCCTTTATATACGACCTTAGGTGATAGCTACGCTCAAGGTAGATATTTCTCTCATAAACTTAATATTAAACTAGAAATTTCATTAGGGAATATTTAATCTATATTGTTCGTAAGTTTTAATGGCTAGGTAAATTGTACATCGATTTTAAAGAGAGCAAACATGATCAACATCACTCACCATTTAGGTATAAAAAAATAGGTAAGTACAGGTAATAGTTACCCACGTAATGAAGCAGTACTAAATATGCATATTAAAAAAAGAATTCAAGGTACCTACCGAAAGTTCTAATGCTATAAGCTATAAGCTAATTAGAAGCTACTTTTTACGACGAATCGAGTAAAATTGCGCAGATTTGCTATTATTTAAATTGGTTTCTATATATTTTCATCCAAGTAGGTAATCTAATGGAGTTGAATAAAGGATCGCTAGTATTTGAATTCTTGTTTGCTTTATCTGTACTTATTATATACACATTCAATTCTATTATAGACAAACATGTACATATCTACTAGAACCGTTTGCATGACTATAGAAATATTCTCTATCTAGATAGAATAACAAGAAGATATTCAAATGATATAAAGACATATCTAGACATATTTTGGTGTCTATAGAATGTATAGGTAGGTACCTATAGATAGACATAATAACCTTTCTATTCAGATTCATTCTCGTACTTTCTCTAAACTATCTTTCGGCGTTCAAACTTTCGCTAGCAATGTGACAACGTAAGTAGACATTTCACAGCGGCTTTAATTGAGATGGCACTGATCCAACATGGCTGCAAGGTAACACAAATAAATGTGTAATCTTTTATATCATAATTCGATGAACATCGAAATTCGAATCCAAACACACAACATCGTGAATAAGCTCTACAGGTTTATTTTGGTGAGGTAGGTAGACTAATTCTAAGGCTATTACAAAGAACTGCATTACAAGTGTTCCCATTATAAATACGTAATAGTCATAATCAGTTTATGTAGTAGCAGTACCTACCTAAGACCTGGATCCTGTTACCTGCAGATCCGGGACCTCTAAATATAGCTGCTGCAGCGGTTTAATCCGTATGACACCCCCATGTGTCGAATCCGACAAATTATGTAGGTCAAGGTGTAAAGGTGTAGGGGCCACACAGCCCCTCAGGTATCATACGTTAAAGTATTCCCCTGCGTTAACAAAAATGTACCTAATTCGTACCTACTTATTGACGCTTGCCTGCTACCGACGTTAACATTCAGTACTAAAGATGTATACGTGAGGAATTCGTTATTAGATCGCGGGTGATTACATTACGATATAATTTCCTACTTATTTAGGTGGTACAGTAGGGGAATGTTACGAGGTATCGGAGAGTTACATTATACAGTTGTAAAGTAACAGCCATGTCGTAGCGTTTCGTGCGGCTCATATGATTCCGGTGACCCCTTGGATGGAAGTAAGGGGAAAGAGGATTATACGGATGTTTATGGTCGGTACTCTGTATGCATCAAAAAACTCTAACTGCTCGTTAGCCCCCTTATACTATAAACAGTAGATATAGAGGCTAGCTTACTAAAACGTCATTTAGGTAATTATGGTAATTATTACCTAAGGTAGCTAACACGGAAGCTGCCCTCCTCTCCGAGCAGCACATAACAACAGAACCATAAAGTCGTAATCGTTTCTTCGCCTTGAAATTGCATAAAAATGTACCTTATTACCATTACCATAAAGGTACATAGCGTGACCTATATACGTGACCTAGATACCTCCACCAATACCTGAGACGGTGAGGACAGGTGTGGTGTTCTGGGCGGGTCCCCGCCAACCCGTACCAACCTGTCCCGGTGTTTCAGGTGCGCACAGGTGCACGGCGCCTCCACCCCGCCCTGTTTTATCGAGCTGCGCAGGTGAGCTGCGCGGCGATTGGTCGGAAGGTGTTCCCAGGTACACCGCAGGTATACACGGGACTTACATCAGTCAGCGTATTTACCTGTCGAGTGACAGGTGGTGTGACCAACGTGTGTGTAATATGGTGTGGTTTTTGGTGGTCGGTTGTGCGCATGTGTTGAAGTAATTGATGTTTCTTGAGGTGTTCTAAATTCGGAGGTGCCGCGCCCTTGCGGGCTCGGGAAGGTAATATTACATACGAGAGGAAGGTTTGAACAAAGAATTGTATTATGTTATTATTGAACCTTTGATTTGATTGATAAATATAAGTAATTACTTATTACCTAGGTACATACCTATTATAAATTTTAATATTACCTATACCTAGGTGTTTAAAATTTGGCAATAAAATATTACCATGCTATTCACATTCTAAATACATAAATGAAATATCTCGAACACCACGAATTTTCAACATACTTTATGATTTAGATTAGATTATAAATAGGACTAGGTATTCCTACTAAAACGATTTAAAATGAATCAATATATTGTATAGTATTAACCTATTAATGAAATATTTTTTTCTTTGTAATTAGTATAATATAATACCTTGACTTACGGGTCAGATATATCTATTCTCAACTCTATTATATTATTATTTAATAAAATATCCATAATACTAAGATATCTTATGAATAAAATAGGTACATGTAATTTCAATGAACGTTTGAACTTTTTAGGTTTTACAATTACGTTTGATTTAAATGATGATAGCAATGTACCAAAATATGATTAGTAAGCTATGAAATGAGCTTTATAATCGCTATGAAAACGTACTAGGTACCCTCCTAGCTTCCAAAAGACCACAGGAAATTTACTAACTACACGAAACGCGAAAGCGTACCTTGCGGACGCATCGTGTGAGCGAGAGATGGTTCCAGGTCTTTTTCGCCCAATTCAGTTGCAATGCCGCATAGCATTACTACCCACTTATATTATAGTCTGTATTTTATTTCGATTAGGGACCGCGATATTTTCTGTCAGTTCCTAATCCTAACGTGGCCTGACCTAATAAACGTAAACCTATTCAAATCATTCACAGCAATAAGTTTATACTAAGAGCTAATAATAAAATAATGTGCGGTTTTTTTCAACTTCAGAACAGCGAGCGTAAGTAGGTAGCTCGCTCGATCTTCCTTCATAATTAGAGTGGCTTCTCCCCACCCCAACCTCCCCCTCTTTGAGAGCGCGCTGCCTCATTACCTAGGGCTTTAGGTAGTCTACGACGTTTTAGTGTTCAGTAATTAGGTACCTAGCTGTATTACCTACGTTCAAATGAGTTTTTCAACGCGGTTAAAATAATGAATAGCTTAACGTTTTCTGTTTTTCGTTTTACAGTAACTATGTTATTTTAATTAAACAAGCAGCGTCTAGGGGATTGTTTCAGCCAAAATTGTCTGTTTAACATTTAATAGTGTTCTATTTTATTGCCTTATACCTACTGACTTTTTAGGGCTCTGTAGACATCTAGCAAGAAAATCATAACTCTTATAAGATAACTTTCGTTGTACGTCTACCCATAACAGTTATAGGTAGATAGGTACCTACCTAATTTCTGTTGACCAAAATACATAAAATTTTGCTTGAAGTGAAAGAATTTAATAAAATTTAGGAGACGATTTTTAAAGTGCTAAATTATAGTAGGTAGTAATTTGGTTGGTAGTTACCTATTGACTCATTCATTAAGTTTCTCAATTCCTATCTAATTCGTTTTAGTGCCCTCGGGGAACAAGTCACACTTATCAATTTTGTTTTGTGCTAGCAAATGGACCTGCAGATGTTGGCATGTTGAAAACCATGTTGAAAATAAATTGGCTGGTTGGTTGTTGGTGAGAGCTGACTCTGACATAATTAGTCACTACAATTTTGAAGTTTTTTGGTTTAGGTAGGTACCTAGCTACCTACATAATAAAAATAAATAAAAAAATAAAAATAATTCACTTTAAAAGAATAATGGTTGATAGATGATAACCTATACTTTAAGATATACAAGATATATTAGGGTCGTCTTAAATATTGTATATGAAATTTATCGTGAATGGGCCACATTTTGGAATATTTTTGTAGGTATACGTTACTAGACAACGGTAACTTACACTGTATCGGCGTAGAGTGACAGCTATCGCATAGTTCGAGCGTTGTGTACCTAAGTAGCCGGTGGCCATGGGAGGGGAGGAGAAAGGAGGGCAACACGTCTGCATAACCACTATGCTAATGTGTATGGACGTTGGTAGTCAAGAAAATTACTTAGCCCTTACCTATACTAAAAAAATTGCCATAGTGGTGGGACGATGTGCCTAAAATTACAGACAGTGACTGTTCGTGGGGAGGATGTCCAGCTGTGAACAGAAACCGGCTTTTGATGATGATAACCGGACTTTATGGGAAATACCTACTTAGTAACAATAATAAATGTATAGGTACTATCCGATGGCTACTAGATAAATATCCTTCAATATATTGAACTATTAAAATATATTACTTCATGAACTGTTTTTTAAGATAACTTACCTACTGTAATGGTAATTAGAATAATTATAGGCACCTACCAAGCTAACTCGCTTGACTTTTCACGAGTGCAGTAACTATTTTAGTAAATAGTAGTATCTTTATTATTAAATAACTTATTTAAGGTCAATTTTTGTGTTTATAATATCATGCTTTTTATAATTCAGTTTTCTATTTAAAGTGAATGAAAGAGTCAACCACTCATCTGTCCTGGTGCTTTCCACCTAGCGCTAAACTAGCGTAGCAAATACTCGCAGTACGAAGTTTTATTGAATTTTGAACACACCATAAAGAAAGTTTACAGCGGCTGTATTTGTAGCGGCGTTCACCATAAAACATGGCAACATAATAACGATCACCTTCCCGAGCGACTCTCATCCGACATATTTCACCGCCCGCCTGACGTAAAACTGTTACTAAGGGTCACGCCACAGAAGACCCGAATAGCGGATGGTACTCGCGTTAAAAACCTTCGATAAATATCAATGAACAAATGACATCCAAATAGAACTGCAATAAAACTCCAAATACATAATATGGCACAATATTTTTATTCACCCTTTTAATTATTTTTTTTTATAAAAAGTATTTCTGTCATTTCTAATACGTCCAGGATTTGTCTACAAAGTTTTACAATGTTTTCTATTCAGTAGTTTTGGCGTAAAAGCGTAACAAACAAACTCACATTTATAATATTAGTACCTATGATAGTAATCCATTATTAAGGTAGGTGTTGTCTTAAGATAATATATAATATATTAGCAAACTTAAATTTGCCTCTAAATTATAATTGACCTGAACCTTTTTCGAAGTGTAATTTTAATAAACATTAAATTAACAAAGTCGATAAAAGCGAGAGGCACTAAATGTAACTATATTGTATACTATAAATGTCTACTGTTACACTTTAAACTATTATAAAAAAAGTTTGCGACTAACTAACTAAAACTATTATAAAAAGAAGTATACGAATATTCTTTTTTCAAAGAAATTAAATAGGTTAATAACTATGAAAAAACTTAAACATCCTTTGTACTGACGGCCACAGCGAACGGTTACCTCGCACAGGGTGACTCATACAGCATGTATGAAGTGAAAACTTTAAAAACATCCTGTGGCTAAACTATTGCTCTGATTAATGTTTTTGGTTGTATAGCTTAAAAATAATACCAACTAAAATATTACGTGGTTTCATTTAATGCCTCTCGATTTTATCAACTTTATATAAGATCCACTAAATTTATAAAAGCTAACTAGAAATCACTAGTTCTACTGCCCACTACCTCATAATAATAAAGTCATGATAATCGTTAAAGCTTAAATTATGAATTTGACAAATTACGTAGTTGGCCGCTCCGTTTATCAGCTTATGTATCCTCCTAAAACGTAGGCACCAGCACTAACTTACTTAACTACTATGAATAAAGCTCGGCTCTGTAGATATATATGAATGTATTACACTATACGTATATAGTAAGTGGTAGAGCCACGTTGCATACAGGCATGCGTGCATGTAGCCGAATTCAGCCGGTACGACCGGGGAGGTACCTCTCGCTTACACCCTCGGGAAAGGTTTTAGTCGACTCGACTCATGCTCTCTCTGGTTCAAGATTTGCCTTGGCAGTGGAACAGATTAGCCTAATGTGTCGCCAGTATCATGATTGGATTGAATTTAATTGTGTGCTGTTTATCCATTAAGTAGTGCCGATAGTCTATAATTCTACAATTAAGAACCTACCTTTTTAGCATTGTAGATGAGAGTAACATCAAGTAAGCACGTAGAGGAAACCATAAAACAATTGATCAGTCTAATTAAAAAGCTAAATACCTATTAGTATTAGTAAGGGGGGTATAATGTAAGGGGGAGGGGATAGTATCATGAAAGTATAGCTAATTTTAACTATAAATAACGTGACTTTTAGGAGAAATCTCTTAAAACTCACATTATTCATGAATAACACTATCTATATTTTATTATTTTTCAAGAAGACAATAGATTTTACGAGGATGAAGATCGATAGATCAGATCTAGTATGTAATACAGTGACAAAAAATAATATTAATCAACGTCTATTTATGTCTACAAACACATCTAGCACAGACAGGTGTACGGTGCGGCGCCAAGTCAGTTAGTGTTACCCTCCTGTTTGCGGGTCACCCCGTGTTTGAACAGTTAAAATGTTTACCCCCCGAGAGCCCTCCACGCTGACCCATAAAACTGTGCGTTTAAAAACCTCTTCATATTTACCCACAACTCAGCCTGGTAATGCGGTTTTGTCTGTGTACATGGACGGAGTACATGGAGTATGGAGTTTATGTTGGCACAAATAAAAGTAACAACAGTCTATTGTTATATTGCATGTTTGCAGGAAAACTTTACAGGCAGGCATTGTAGAATTATCTAGGGAGATATCAGAGTGATATCAGAATGAGATTGAATGAAGTATGATACATATATGTGTGAAAACTTGTATCTGGTGTTTCCCAGTTTTACCATGACATCAATAGAGCAGCACAATTTTAATATTAGTTAGTTAGTTTGAGTCTCTCTTAAAAGTAGGGATTCTATGTGGAGTAAGAGAGATGAGACAGATGTGGCTATTTAGTGCGTAAGCCAATCAATTCTAAGAGCTCCTGGTAAACTCCAGTATTATTATAGTCACCGGGCGTGAAATGACGGTAACCCGGTCATGTTTTGTTAAACATTCCTTGAAGAACACTATGTTCTTTAGGGTATGTTCTACACTTTTTTTTTTATTTTATGGTATAGGGGGGCAAACGAGCAGTCGGAGCCATTTTCATTACTACCGACACCCAGAGACATCCGCGTAGAAGCTATACAGATGCGTTGTCCTCCTTTATCCTTCTCCCTCCATGGGCCACCGGCTACTTACACAGCGCACGAAACGCGACAGCACAGCTGTCACTTAACGTCGGTCTCATGTAAGCGAGAGGTACCTCCCCGGTCGTGCCGGCCCAATACACTATTATAGGTGATGCAACAACTAGCTAGCCTCTCCTGCTAAGCAAACACAAAAATAATATTAGCATGCAACATAATGTCCCTATTGTTTTTGCGCAAAAATGTTAATACTCGACACATTAACGCCCTCTCCGCTCGGAAAAATGCCGCGATTATAGCGGCATTATACACTACTGCGGGATAAATACAGATAATTACGACTGGACCGTACAGAGACAAAGATCTTTTGAGTGCGCTGCCTTTGTGACGGCTCGCCTATTTAGGAACGAACCTGTCATAAAAATATATTAGCAATGAGCGTACCAGGCTAATGGTTACTACAGCTCTAGATACGAGTAGTGGGTATTAGGTTATATTCTGATCCGTAAAATTTTAATAAAAGTATTCTATGTCCATTCTAAAAGTTCTAAGAATATATGAAGGTACAAAGTATCATCCACCATCTAGACGTTCCGAAGTCCACTACTGTGCGCTTTAAGCGCAACTTCATCCCGCGCACTACTTCTTTGTGGAATCAGCTGCCGCCCTCGATATTTCCGGACCAATACGACTTAGGGATCTTCAAATAAAGAGCCTACTCTCATTTTCGCAACGCATTCATCTTCAACGCAACTGCAAAACCCCTGGTGTTGCAGATGTCTGTGGGCGTCGGAAAACACCATCTTCTCGGTGACCCGACTGCTCGTTTGCCCCCTGTACTATAAAAAAAAAAAAAAAACATGATGATTGGCTGAGTAGTTTTGGCATGAAAGCGTAACAAACACATTCAAATTAATAATATCTATAAGGATAGATAGATAGACAAACAGTTTTCATCACAAATATAAGACCAAAACAATGCCTAGATGTAATAAACACATTCAATATCGAGTTGGCAGTTCATTTTGAAGGTAGCGGTCGAGTAATGGACGTAAAAAACGGCCGCGCCCTGTATTACCTAGACTTTATTACATTCCTTTGCTCAATATGTCCGACCGTTTTTGTGAATAACGGGGTAATAGCAATTCCCTCTGTAATAACCTTTTTGTCGTCTTTTGGACTGGTGTTTTATATCCGATGCAATCATACTAAGTCACGATTGCGTTGACCAGTGTATTAGGCGGAATGTGGGTCGCACGGGCCCAAGGATTTAAAAAGACCTTTTAGATTATTTTAATTTTCACCGGTCGGGATTAGATGGCAGTTTGAAGAGACCTTTTTGATTATTTTTATTTTCACCAGTCGCGTTTGAATTGTAAAATGGTAGTCGATCTTTTTCCACACATGCTTCTCACAGACTTCTTTGTGAGATGATGAGTGAGGTCTTCAAAATCAACATCAATTTAAAAGTCATTATGCTTCTAACCAGTCGCACATCCCGCTCATAACCACACGAAGCACGATTTTTTTTTCATGACTACCGACGCCCATAGACTTCCGCATAGAGGCTATAAAAATGCACTGCCCTCCTTTCTTCTATCACCTCTATTGGCCACCGGATACTTACACACCGTACGAAACGCGACAGCCCAGCTGTCACTTTAATCCGATTTCGTGCAAGCGAGAGGTACCTCCCCGGTCGTGCCGCCTCAATCCGGCTGCATGCAAGCATGCAGTGTGGCACTACCTCTTATTAGAAAATCAAAGAATATATAAACAGACAGATTCATTAGTCTTGATAGACTATTGGGATAATAAGGTCAAAGAAGTAATGACATAACCTCTTAATAACAACGATCAAACGTTTCTGTTATGTACCTAACATAACAGAAACTTGGAAATGATTAATTACGATTCCGTTTAAACTTCGATCGTAACAAACATTTGGCACAGTAAGAATCACGTTCATAAAGAAAAAAGTTTTTTGTGAACATATATAATACGCTCATGGGAACACTAACACCTATGGTGCATAGATCAAAGTACCGGACATCGTATATTATGCCTAATGACTTATCTGCGTAAATTGTCAAGAAGAATGACGGAAACAGCTGATAGTAAATTTTACCGGCGTTAACCTTGTGACCGAAATATTTTTATAGATTTTATAATTAAAGCTACCGTCGCGTCTGTTTATGTATTCTTTGATTTTCGAGTTAATATTATTTATGTTTATATTTTAATAAAATCAACTAAGCCAGCGATCTTACGAACGTACAATTTTTATTTAAATATTTAAAAGAAGTCTCAATAATATGCTATTTCTCTAGAACTTTTATTAAATGTTAAACTTCATAAAACATATAACAGTTTATAACTACTAGTACCTAAATGTTGAATTGTACACAAATAGTTATTTATTATTTATACTAGTTGCGCCCCGCGGTTTCAACCGCGTAAATTTCGATCGATTCGAAAATAGAAAACCATCCCATGGCATTCCATAGGAACATTTTTTGGGATAAAAACTATCCTATGTGTTAATCCAAATTACTCTCTATGGGTATACCCAATTTCATGAAAATGGATTCTGCAATTTTTTCGTGAAGGAGTAACAAACAAATTTATAATTTTAGAAGGATTATAGTTATCTAGCTGCGCCCCGCGGTTTCACCCGAGTATATTTCGATCCCATGGAAAATAAACCAATAGCATCTCTGTGCATACCTTCTATGTGTGTGCCATATTTCATGAAAATCGGTTCAGTAGTTTTTGCGTGAAGGAGTAAAAAACAAATAAACAAAGATAGGGTAAAACCCGGATAGTCGCCTCGAGGGGATAGTTGCCTCAGTTTCAAATACTCTGTGTTACGCTTGTGGATAGTGTTAGTTTTTGATCACATTCAAAAGTGTCCCCCGCACAGGTCTCAGTGCCGCATAAGCCGTTAAAGTAGACGCATGTGTATTGTCTGTGTGAACGAAAATCTTCCGCGGTGACACGTTGACGAGCGTCAGAATTAAATTAGTGAGTATTCTATGTTAAATCATTTTATTACTGATTACAATTAAAATAAAATTTTTGTTTCTTTGCATGCACTTGGACTGAAATTGCACTGTTTATTACGTTTTATTGCTAAATATTTATTATTTATTTAGTAAATAAAAAGGGCAAGTATCTGTATCAAAAAGGATAGTTGCTCTACTTTTTTTTGCCCCAGGGCAACTATCCGTAAGCATAAACCTTTAACGAAAAAAAACTGATTTTTCTTGGTGGTTTTGGTTTTACTTTACTAATTTTACGTTAGTAAGAGGTAGCCGCATTGGGCCGGCACAACCGGGGAGGTACCGCTCACTTACGTGAGTCTGGCGTAAAGTGTCAGCTGTGCTGTCGCGTTTCGTGCGGTGTGTAAGTAACCGGTGGCCCATTGAAGGTGGGAGAAGAAAGGAGGGCAGCGCATCCGTATAACCTCTATACAGGCGTCGGTAATTATGAAAACGGCTTCGACTGCTCGTTTGCTCCCCTATACAATAGAAAAAAAAATCTTAAATAAAATAAACACTCAACAGTAAAATATTTTTGTTGTAATTATAAATTTATAGTTTAAGTTTAATTATTACTTTATAAAAGATTAATTTAATAAAAAATTAATAAAGAAAATTAGCTTGATAAAGAAAATTAATAATCTGTTTTTGTTATTTAATACAGTAAATAATAAAAACAGATTATTCAAATTATACAAGTTATTTTTTATTTGAAAAGCACATAGCCAAGCATCTTTTCTCATATGAGGCAAGTATCCCCCGAAGTAATTTTAAATTTAGGCTACTATCCGCCATAATAGGCAACTATCCCATTTTTTAGAGGTCCAGTAAAATAGAATTTACTCAAATGTAAAAAAATAGTCTACTATGAAAGACTAATAAACTATCTATACGTATATAATTAGAATAAAAAAATAACTATTACCCATTTTCAATAAAAGAGCCTTTTTTAAAAGTGCGGCATCTATCCGGGTTTTACCCTACAAACTTTCGCATTTATAATATTAGTAGGATTATTTATTAAATCTATATATATATATATATAAGCTCCGATTGTGCATTCCGTTGTATCCAATTTAATAACTAAATTGGATACAACGGAATGCAATTTAATAACTCATTATCTTATTAATATTATAAATGCGAAAGATTGTATGTTTGTTTGTTTGTTTGTTTGTATGTTATTTTTCACGCAAAAACTACTAAACCAATTTTCATGAAATTTTGCACACACAGAGAGGGTAACTTGGATTAACACAGGATAGTTTTTATCCCGAAAAAATGTTCCTATGGGATGCCATGGGATGATTTTCTATTATCCATGAAATCGATATTTTCGCGGGTGCAACCGCGGGTCGCAGCTAGTTATACATAATTCCAAATTTACTTTTTTCTTTTCTTTTGCTAATTTATTGCTGTGTCTTAGTTCATTAACCTTTTAAAAATGTGACAACTACAGCTGTCGACAGTTGTCTATTATCCACATACATAATTCAAAAACTCGTCTAAAAGCTTTATTGTGTAAATCCTAAACGACGGACTAAATATTTTAAAAGTAAGTACTTATCAAAGCTCATTGTCATTCTTAAAAGCACACAAAAACTTCTGAAAGCATATACAAAGTCTTAAATATATGAAAATGAGGCCGTTAGCAATGGCGAGTGTTGAAAAAAGCACAATAATATACATAAGAGCGTAAAGTAAGATAATCTCGCCTGGAACGCCGCGGGCTTGTGATTAGCCACCCTGAGAGCTTTTTATAAGCCTTAAAAGGTGCTGGTGTACTTGATGAAGTCATAGAGTAGCTGTAATGTAGAACAGTCATATTAGAACAATTTCTGATTAAATAGTTAGTTTTTATTTTTTTTATTAATTGGTTATTATGGTAATATTGGGCGATACAATAATATTAAGGGTTCGTAGTCCAGTGGTCAGTTCATTTAAGGATAAATCTTAATGTTTCAAGTTCGAATCCAGACTCAGACCAAAAGGTGCTATTTTTTAAGTACTACTCTCTAGTGCCTCAGAGAATATCTTAAACCGTTAGTATAGATTTCTGCCCGGTCGAGTCGGACTGCCATTCCATTAGAAAAAGCAAATGAAGGAATTGACAAGGAACTTGAGCTGGCACACGCACTTGGGTAAGTATAACTATAGCAAGTTCAGCGGAAGTGTCAAGTCTTCATAATTAAGCTACAGGTAAGAGGTAGTGCCACACTGCATGCTTGCATGCAGTCGAATTGGGCCGGCACGACCGGGGAGGTACCTCTCGCTTACACGAGACTGGCGTAAAGTGACAGCTGTGCTGTCGCGTTTCGTGCGGTGTGTAAGTAGCCGGTGGCCCATGGAGGTGGGAGGAGAAGGGAAGGCAGCGCATCTGTATAGCCTCTATGCGGATGTTTGTGGGCGTCGGTAGTCATGAAAATGGCTCCGGCTGCTCGTTTGCCCTCCTATATCATAAAAAAAAAAAAAAATAAAAAAAAACAGAGTAGCTGAATTTTGGCAGAGGTACATATACGTTGTAATTAAGATACTTGTACTGGTCTTTTAAATAAAAGTCAATATTTGTTTATTGGCATTGCGTTGGAGAGCGCAGTGTTGGACGGCCTCCTTCCCGGTGGGCTGGTGGCGGTGTTACGGGGAGCCGCTGGATGGAGCTCGTGACCGTGACTTGTGGAGCTCCCTGGAGTAGGACTATGCCGACCAGTGGACAGATTCTGGCTGCTAATGATGATATTTTTAAAACACATACATCTCCAATGACAGTTAAAAACTTAGTCAAAATCAGTTTGACTATGATTTTAGAACCTGTCAAAACAGCTATAAGTGTACCTACGCCACCATATTACTTGCGTAAACTATACTTAGAAGGTGTAAAGGCGTAAACTAGTCTTTTGATAACTGATGTCCACATACCACGCCATAACTTTTACGGTGTTGCCACCTATCTTGCCTCCCTGCAAATGGTCCTTCGGAGACTCGCAAATCGTAAGAGACGTTATGCATAGCTGCCACATCAGTTAGTAATAAGTGATTGAGTTGTTCCCATGTCGTACTCACCCAGTTCGGATGCAATATGGAACCGCACTACCTCTTACAAAAACAGTTATCGTATCTATGACAGGATCGAAACGGGCGCGGTTCATTACCGCGTCGTAATGAATGCCCGCTCACGACAGCCTCTACCGAGCGCATGCTGAACAACCTGTAGCTACACAATGTATCAACGATATACGCCCATGAAAAAACGGTATGTTATTTATAATGACTGTTTCCGCGTCAAACGGTGTGTGTTTTCCGGTGGCCTATTGGAGGGGAAGAAAAAGTAGAGCAACACGTCTGCATAACCTCTATACTACTATGTATATACTGTAAAATAAAAATGCGCCACAATAGCTCACTTGGCGTGAGTGGCCAATCCGTGTGGGGGACTCTGAACTCTCTATTGGAAAAACCTTTCCCACTAATATATATGTTCTGTGGTAGGCTAGGCTAGGCTCATTACTAAAACCAGCTTATTCAAGTTGGTTTGATCATCGAAGTAAGTACTGGGCCAAAGGAACGGTTTTACCGTTGCATATTTTTACGCATTTGGGCTGGAGAGGATAAACCATATACCTACATAGCCTCTGGTTTTGGTATTGGCTACCAAAATACCTCGCGATCAAGTTGGATACGACCACTGGCTTCTCCTCATTTTTAAATAAACATGTTGTTCATAATATTAAAATGGTCCACCTTTTAATACACCTTAAAAAGACCTAGTAAATTCCCACATACCCTCACCCCAAGGACTAATGGTTAAAATTCCATAAACATATTATGAACATTGACGTTACACGTTTAATCTCCAAAGAACCCTACCTACTGAGATGAATAAATATAATAACACATAATCCCTGATAAAATTAGATAAAACCCTTCGGGATAGGAACAAAACTTGCTAAGTCTTTTTGTATGCAGACCTCCGTCAACTCGTGAAAAGGCATTGATATCCCGTGTTCAATTAACGGACACCCTGTATATTTTATTAAGAACTTCCATTACACCCTATATAATGGCGCGTACAAATATTTTTAATCCTAGCGCTCATACATCTTCCGTAGTTCATTTTGCTTCCCAATGCCTTTAATATGCTGACGTTTGCACGCTACTAAACACTCTATCCCCGAAGGATAAAGCTTGAATTACTTTGACGTTGAATAATGAAAAACTGACCATTGGCTGAAAAGATAAATTGCACTTTAACTGCAGGCCTAACGGTTGAGTTTCCAAAGCACGTCCAGGTCGTAAAGTGTCGGCTGTGTGGAAATTGTTTTGGTGGTCGAACGTTAACTGAACAGGTATTTGTCGTGAAAACGTCTATATTTCTCGGAACACTGTGTCCATTGATCGCTATTACCATTTTATTAAACAATTTGAGATGAAATATGAACTCGCTGTCACAGAATATGTAAATATACATTTGTGACGTCAAAAGTTTACGATTTGGCGTGCATGGTTCTTATAATATGAGTGCTATGTTTCTTCTTATTCATTTTGTATAAATAATTGCATCAACAAAGTAGGTAGATATTTTCAATTTCAACCTTTTTTTTCATAACATGTAACCATGCTTAGATTTTTTCAGGACACTAGGCTGGAAACCTTAGCAGCAGACTCTAACGTCCTTAATTAATAATGACTAATTTTCGTACCTTCCTAGATTAAGTTGACCCGTATTCACAAAATATGGGCAAACGAGCAGGCGGAGCCATTTTCATGGCTACCTCATAAATACCCATATACATCCGCATAAAAGTAGTACAGATGTGTTGCCCTACTTCCTCCTTCCTCGTTCATGGGCCAACGGCTACATACACACAGCACGAAACGCGATGGGACAGCTGACACTCTAAGCCGGTATCGTGTAGCGAGAGGTCGTGCCTTAAAAATATCTATAGGTCCAGTCGGGTAAAAGAGACCCTTAACCCTCCCACTATCTCATGGTGATTAATATCTCTAATCACCATACACGTTGTCTAATAGCGCGTGGCGTATGCCTACAACTTATACATTCTCTATACGCGCGTCATTACCTTCCTATAGATTTGTTTACGATGATATTTCACTTTCAATAGCCTCGAGAACTTTGTTGTTTTAATGACGTCAATGGAATAAAAAGATGTATGTTATTTGTATCTGTGATTTACCTATTTTCTTTATTTTATGTGAGAATTAGTGAGACCATTCATTTGGTGCTGAATCAGGTCATCACAGAACGAGGTGGTAAGTTCAGGCGGCCCAAAGATGTAGAGCAATGTATCTAAGTATTTACGATATTCCTTAAGGCTGCTCTAAAACATTGACTTGTGATAATTTTCGTTTTGCCTTGTAGAAGGTCTACTTGTTAGTAAACTGTAGTCTACTGTCCTGTAAGGATGCTCTGTTCTAAAAGGGATTAGCTAGGTATTTGTTCTTCATCTTACGTGACAGACTTATACCACTTTTTATAGTACTAGAGGACAAGCGGGCCGTCGTATCACTTGATTGGAAGTGATCACAAGCTCTCACAGATATGGACATCCGAAACACCAGATTCGGATGTTGCCGGCTTTTGAATAAGCTTCCCTGGAAGACGTTATGTCGTTTTGATCGGAAAATACCGAAAGTGGCAGATGATTTAATGACCTTCGCGCCAATGTCTAAATACTATAATAATTATAAGTAGAACTCACAAGAAAGATATGCTATATATTAGCATCTACTTATTATTTTCTAGATCAATGGCTGATTTGGGCGACAGACGTAGTATTAGTGTAGGTACTTTATTATTCAAACACAGATTAATAGTGATGGATTTTGATTGACCACTACTTTGATTAAGTATGAATATTTTTTAGAGTTTTTCTACAAAACTAATAAATACGTAATGCAAAACAAAAACTTAAATTGTTCCAAGTTATTTAGTTATCATATCGGAATGGTTCTTCAAAGCGAAGCAGGGGTTGGATAGCGATATTAAACATTTCAAGTAAGAAATAGTCAGCGTTTTTAGACGATTAGTTCAATTCATGTGCAGCACCGAGTGTGGCGGATGCTAACGCCACGCGGCACAACCTTCCGTTTCGAAAGACGAGCTATGAATGAAACTAATTGTGACACGTGGCCAGGAGTGTGCGATGCACTATGCTGACACTAACATCACTCAACCATATTAAGTCTTATTACTAGTTTAATCGAAAATAAACCTTAATGCCACGTTTTAAAGTAAGATATTTATAATGCTTGTAATGTACTTAAGGCGCTTTTCTATCTCAAATAGATAGGAAACTGTGACAAATGAACGTGAGCTTGAACTTTGAAGTACGTTCGAATGGTTCTCAATTGATTCCCCAATCGCGCCGGAACGAGATTAAAATTTAGCAACTCTGTGTAGCTTTGTGAGGGCAATCAGAAGTTATTTTATCTAATTACAGGGATCTATTCATGGCACTCATTGAGTTCAATTTCATCTTCACCTTTATAGTATCTTCAGATGTACGCTTATTTATATTCTGTCTTACAAGTTTATCGAATATTTTGTTAAATTTAGATTATTTTATGATACGTAATTGTGCGATTGTTTAATTTTAAGCATGTACTTATGCCTACACTCATGGTAACCTATTGCCAATTTCTGCTAGAATGCAATAATTAATAGCACTTGTAATTTTTATTTTTTTACTCAACTGTGTAAAAATGAGAGTGATGTTTTCGAGCGTATATAAGTTAAGTATGTAGATTTCTGTATTCATTACTGTAGACTGAACGACTTGAATTACGTTTTGTTAGATTCGTCTTGGTAACATGAGTAACTTAAATATGTTTTCGTGATATAGATATGGCACTTTTTACTCTCGGCCTACCCAGTTAGGAAACTCGCACGAATATATGTTGTGTTGTTAATGTTATTGTATTAAAATATTTACAAGTAGTCGTGATTAATATGATGTTGTTTAATTTTTTCGTCGCTGCTGCTAGGAGCCTTCTTCAATATTGAACATAGAAGTATTTCATAGAACGGCACACCTTGACTGCTATAAATCTACATAATTATATAATTAAATTATTTGTTCCATTTTATATTTAATCTAGCTTTTACCCGTGGCTTCGTCTTCCTAATACCTCAAAGAATATGTGTACAAATAAACCTACATTCACATTTATAATATTCGTAGGGATATCTGTAGTAAATGTGAAAGAGATTCGTCTATTGAACTATTTGTTTACTCTTCAGTTGTTTTGTTTTATTTACAAGACATTAGATGTAACCTAGTTCAAAGAGTTTTCATTTAGATTTATCTGAAGTGGTACACTGAAGATTTATTGTCGTGGTTGTTTGGTGCCAATAAAACTTTATCTGTTACGGATTGTTTTGAACTATATATTATAGCGATGTAGATAGGTTAATGATATGGATAATTATAATAATAAAAGATTATAACATCAGTAAGAGTAGCCACCCTGCATGCTTGCATGCAGCCGAATTGGGCCAGCACGACCGAAGAAGTACCTCTCGCTTACACGAGACAGACGTAAAGTGAGAGCTTTGCTGTCGCGTTTCGTGGAGTGTGTCAGTAGCCGTTGGCCTATGGAGGCGGGAGGAGAAAGGAGGGGGGCAGCGCATTTGTGTAGCCTCTATGCGGATGTTTATGGGCGTCAGTAGTCATGAAAATGGCTCCGTCTGCTCGTTTG
The DNA here is from genome assembly GCA_001625245.1 of Calycopis cecrops. NCBI lineage: Eukaryota > Metazoa > Arthropoda > Insecta > Lepidoptera > Lycaenidae > Calycopis > Calycopis cecrops. The sequence goes on from LUGF01045421.1 coordinate 291,451, forward strand.
CACCCCTATACCGTTAAAACATAGATATAGAATATATGTATTGTTTCTATAATAAAATTTTAATTATAAAATTAAAGTAATTACAATTAAATAACATTTAATTTTTACACCAGCTAAGACACTTTTTTTTTTTTTTTGACGCAGGGGAATGGGGAATGGGGGAGCCATGCGTAAAACGCACGCTACCCAGGAGCCCGGGTGGCTCAACCGGGTACAGTGTCGGGCTCGACAACTGGGTTGCCCCTACCGAATAAACCCCTGCGGGTGCCTTCAGCTGCTATTATTGGAGGGCCCGGATATGAAAGGAACAGGGTGCCTCCAGCGACAGGATTCTGGCCTCGGTGAAAAGGCCAGACTCCTCCTCCTTAGGGACTGTCCGGCTGCCTTTGAACAATCCCTAACTCTACGTTGGAACTGTGCAATGGGGTCAGGTTCCCATCCTAACCCCTGGTCCCAATGCTCCAACGGAGCACACCACGCCGGTCGTCCGATTCCACAGCGCCATCTGCTGATTCAGAAGGACAGGTGGAGGACCTCCAGCTGGTCCAATTTGCTGGGCGGCGGACCAGCCATTAAACGGCCGCAGAGGACAGGGAGGACGGCAACGACACACCGCATCTCCTCTTCCTCTGCCGCCCAACCGCCAACGCAACAAACGGTGCGCCCCCGTTCAGTCGCGGGAGATAGGGTGCACGGCAACGACACACCGAGACACCTCTCTTCCCGCGACCCCTCCTCCATGGACGCATCCAGATCGGGCCCCAGCGAAGCCCACCCGACGCGTCCCCACTCGGGATCCCTCTTGGTTCACCGTGGTTGTATAAGCTACGGCTACTAATCCCCCTCACCACGACAAAGTGGAGATCCGTCGAGGGGGCAGCTAAGACACCTGGGCTATTTAGGTATATATTACAAATAGAGAGATACACACCTACGTCATTAGCTAGTGGTTTAGATGATAGATTTTTGGTACATTATAATTAAGCTTCTAGCCCCAGTTATTGTTCTCAATGTTATGTCGGTCAGTAGTATAGTATGCTATTACATATAAGTATATCCGATCCACTCAATATTGACGTTCGAAATTTTTCTCAGTGGTTATCGATCGGCATTGGCACACTCTTGTAGCAAATCCTACACGTCTTCCTGGCTCATTAACAACCGGTTGATCCATATATATTATTCTCGCGAAAAAGAAGCTTAACCTCAGATTTTTTCTCCGCCTGTACGTCTGATATTAAGACCTAAAATGTTACTTTATTAATAATTAAAAGAATGCAATTTGACAAGAATTAGGTAAGAGCAGATAATGGGAAACGTGGTTATCTATACTTCAATAAAAAGCATAAAAACCTATCTACGTTGTTATTACGTTAGCAGTTCCAGCCTGCCTTGCACAGCAATGATACCATCTTGTTCAAAATAATAAATGTGGAATTTGTAGGAAAAACGAGCTTCACAGCCTCTTGGTAAGTATCAACACCCATTAACATCCGCAAGCCTAATGATGGGTTGCCATCCTTCTCCCCGTTCTCCTTAATAAGCCACCAGCCACTCACAAACCGCACGAAAGGCGTTAGCGTAGCTGTCACCTTTTAGTTTCGGATCATTCCAGTCGTTCCAGCCCAGTTCGACTACAAAGAAGCCTGACTTCTGGATAAAGAAAATAATTCGTGTTCCTCTGGCTCAGGATTTACGTTAATGTTTCTTAATGATGGCTGTAACATACAATAACCATAAGTGAGGACAGGAGGCCTAAGTGAATTCGTATGTCGACGCCACCTCCAATTTACTGACGCGAACCAATCATCATTACGGAGGGTCACGGCGATCAAAATGGACCAAACGACCCGACTTCTGGACGCACCTTTACGTGACAGAGACGCTAGCTCTAAAGCAATAGTGGAAGAAAAGGATGCAGATATAAAGGCAGAGATCGTAAACATTTCGCCAAATGAAAGATTATGTTTATCGAATTAAGGTGTTTCTTTTGCGTCGAAATAAAATTTCGCCTTTATTGGCGAGGGGATGCCTTCTCGTTTATTGTGAGGCTTTATTATTATTATTTGTTTGTGCATTTTGTTTGTTCGAGATTTTCAGAGGTTCTGTTTTGAATTTTGGAAGACTTTCCTTAGTTATTATATATACTAGTGGGTCGCCAGCGAAACTTTTGCGTTTATTCATCTTTTTAAACAAAACCATATGAAACTTTTTCATAATATCAAATAAGTAATTCATTCAGTTGACATTTGACTGTCGATAACAATTTGAGTTTTTATTTTATTAAATTTTATTTTATCCGAATTATTTTTTATGTGCAGTTTGTCCCATAATCACTGGAACAAAAAATCGACTTACGTTATTCTTATATAAGATTTTTCGGAATACATATATTTTTTTGGACATGTAGGTATCGTTGGTAGGCAGAGAGCAGCCTACCACATTAGGAAACTGGCGTGTCTGTGTTGTTGTTGTTATTGTACCGTTGGTGTAGTGTCGACATGTTCAGATGCAGATAGGGAGGTCTCGAGAGGAATCGAAGCGAGTCTTGTTCGTATTTCTAATCAACTATCAAATTATTCAGCTCGATAATTGTATAGAAAAAATACAAATCTTAGTGATCAAAAACGGGTAGAATACTTATTATTAAACTTTGAAATACCAGAGCATCATAAAATGAAAGCTGATTTGAAACTCCGAACAATATTACTATAACACCACGTTATAGTCTCATCCAGACTGGCTTTATCTATTTTAAACGAATTTAATTTCACTGTCACAAGCAAAGTGACCTTTTACCACGTGAGAGAATTCAACCAATATCCAAATGCCATAAGTTTAGAAATGTTTCAAATGAAATAGAATCTTACAACAATGGATAGAAAACTGACATTTAATCTCACAGAGTATAACATCTTATTCCAGTGTGATTTACGTAAGAAGACAATGCAATCTATTCAAGACATGGCTCTGTGTTTGAATTTAAATCTTTTTGCTTGAGCATAAAGTCTAAATTTAGATTTCTTGGTACCAATTGCTAGTAAAGGAGCTCTCGCATTTTACTGAAAAATGTGTAAGCTGTAAGGCAGGGAAAGCCACGGGATCCGTTATAAAGACATATTATTCTTTTGAGGCACAGTGTTGGATGTTTAGAGTTGTGACTTAAACATATCGATAGAATAGTGATAATCCAATCGTTACCATTAGTCAAATAATGATATTCAAATTAAATATAAATGTATTTATTGATTTAACTATTTTTATATTAAAATAAAGAATTGTTTCTAACTTAAAAGATTCTGTATTGTATAATTTTTGAATTGGCAGACAGCATTTGAACATTACTATTTAAAAAATAAAGTTATTTCTGTTAACAGAATTATAAGAATTAAAACTTCAACACAGTTCTGTTAAAGTAAGAATAATTAAAGACAAACGATGAGCCATGTATGGACAAGTACTTTTACGATGAAATAAAACACAAAAAACTAAAAACAGCATTTTGAAATGGTGTATATTAGTTGTATTGATTGATCAATTTTGGCTTTGTCGACAGATTTCCCGTCACTATGGATATCGTCGAGCCGCAATAAGTCCGCCGTAATCCGTGGAAGGTACTGCGATCCAATTGTCATTGTTCGGTGGCTCTAATGAAAAATATTTTGTTTTCTCTTTTAAAGTGTACAGCTTTTTGTGCCGCACCAAAGAGAGATTGCATCTTGTGATATTTCAACGGGGATTTACTTTTAAAGATTATCAAACGATTCAAATAGATATTTGGTGAAGTAGGTGAGCGAACAGACGTGTAAAAGGCTTAGTTGGATAGGTAATCGAATCGCAATTTAGTCCGGGTTCAAACCTACCTACATACAATTGTAAGAATAATTATTACTTTTACCTTTAAATGTACATTTTACTCCACGTTTATATCGCTCACTAGGCAAGTAAAAATTGTTTGGGTCATATAAACATTAGCTTATTATAATATCGTATATTATATTTAGATTTGTATGTCTGCTCGGTTCTTCAATTATATGTTTTGACTACTGTTGCGGGAACACCCATGGGCACACAATAGCGAAGTAAAAGTCCTTTTGGACAAAGAACTCCAAGAACTAAAAAGCAAGTTATCCGCTTACAGCACAAAAAGCTAGAAATATTATTCCAACGCAAAAATCCTCTGACACAGTTTCGCTGGCGGGAGTAACTTGTAAATTCAGAAAGGGCGTGTGCTGTCAAAAAAGACGAAGCTGAAAATTCACCAACTCCACCTATTTCCTGGAGGTCCAGTGACGATGGCATTTGGCTAGCGAACAAATTCGAAACAGCCATAAATCAGCGGACAAATAAAAAACGAAGGTAAGCGCTCCTGTTGTGGGCCACTGCGTGATCCGTCCGGTCACCGGAAGGAACTCTATTGGCGTAAAACTACGAGTCAACTGGCCAGTTTGTTTATATCTATTACGCTTTTACCGTGTGAACTATTTATTGGTTTGTTGGTTATTGTTTTGTTTGTTGTAAGGCGACTTAAATTGATTTATAGTACAGATGGGCACGTTAAGGAATTGAGGGTCGAGTGGTCCAGATTCGATTCCTAACTTCCAATTAAAAAACCCATTATGAAAGCTTTTTAAACGTAAAGAAAAAATCTTTGAATCTTGATATTTGTAATTTTCAACCCACTTTAGATCTGTGGTAAGCCAAAACCTCATTCCTTGTCTAATTTGGAGACGACTTATGTTCTAAAGAGTCAAGTGTATGCCTATAATTCCACATGCCAAAACAGTAAAAATACTAATTAATCGTACCTATAGTTTATATCCTTACAAAGACAGGGTTAACCGCTTACCAACCCAAATCAAAAAATATTAAAAGAAAACCAAACTTTTATTTGACCAGAAAACATATTATAATCGGGTGAGTTTAAATAAACGCACCACTCGACAAATCTCCCGCGCGAGCGCTGCGCACGCGCCGCCATTCGACGTGCACGTGTGTTGCAAATTAAAAACTATTCCTGGATGGGGACAGGACCCGCGGGACCATTAATTGCCTACCTCACCCTTTGGCCGCGCCCGTGAGAAACGCTCTATTTAAACGATTAATCATAAAAAAATAGCTAACGAAAATACGTCAAACGTGGTTCTGGATTTTAGCAAATATTATATAGATTTGTATTTCTAGTGTCGTCTGGAGATCGATTTTAGATCTCAATTATAAAATAAAATCCATTCGACTTCGAATACAGCTTGACCGTGTATATAATTAATACATTTGTGTTAATAAAAATGAAATATCCTATTTTAAATATCTAAATAAAAATCATAATAGGTACTATTACTACCAATTACCTATTATATGAGTTTAAGTATTGTTTATGCGATAGTTTGTGTGTCGTCTTTCTTAGTTAAAATAATAAATCTAATACATGTTACATAAAACAATATAATTATTAGCATTCTGCAAATTATACCTATACCTACCAAGTACCTATAATAATACTCGGCTCGGTAATTGCTCTTCAAAAAAACCCTTATTCTTTAGAATTATATTTGGCCGAGTAAACTACACTCGTGTTTTGGTACATAATCTGTCTTGAACGACACACAAAAATAGATTAATCTGCTGCATTACAAATCTGTCGATTGAAACCAGTTTTGTAGGCACTAGGCATTGTGCTAACATTTACGAAATGAAACGAAAATTTGACGAAACGTATCACAATAGCAAGATTTATGAGGTAAGAATACTTATTATACCTACTTAATTGCAAATATGTTAGAAAATCTACATGTAGTTCCTTGTATGAACTTCTCTGCAAGATTAAAATGGCGTTACTTCTGGAGGAAAAGTCTAACCTGACCCTGCGGATGGGTCTTGGGGATATTCAACTGAGCGCGAATTCTAATAATTGCTTTCTTTTGTCCTCGGTGTTGTACCTTCATTTTATAATGAAGAAGCAAATCGCTAGTAGCATATTGTTATTATATTTATTTATGTTATTATAAATTAAGGCGAGATTACAATAATATTATGGTGCCAACAGGCGCGCATCCGCAAAAAGGTTCCACATATGAGTGCGCGTAAGACAGATTTGGGACTATCACATAAGCCAGCCCTTCGTTTGCAACCCAGTAACAGCATTACCTACATTTTCTTTTATTTTCGTACAGAATACCCACATCTACAGTACATCTGGCTAAAATCACCAATTCTCAATAAACTGATACACATCGGCGATATCTTAGCGAGCGACAGCAATACAGACCACGTGTCGATTGGTCCACGATAACCTTAATGAAAAGATCCCCGGCCCGCGATAGCGGCGGGAGCGGACGGAGCGCGGCAGATGCACGGCTGATTGTTGTAATTGATACAAAATTACTTCTCAAGAGAGAAGAGAGTATGAGTGCTGTCTGGCTGAATCAGAGTACAGCCAGCTTAATTTTATTTTTCATAGTAAAGAAATAGATGTGCTATTTTTTTTATTTCAAATGATATAGTAGAGGTAACGTATCAACTTTAGACAGTACCAGCTGCGATCTGTAGCTAATGTTTTCCGGAAAAAACAAGTATCAAATAAAAGCATATTTTACACAATATTTTCAGTCTTTATAAATGTATAATTTAGAAATATTAACATATGTTTATTACCAAGTAGTAATAATCATTTTACACACATTTTATAACTACATATCCAGGTGTCCCCACGCTTGACTACCCAGGGCTACGCCAAAGTTAAAACTATTATACATATATAAAGTTACGATATCCGAGTCGAAATATCGTTCATGTGAGAAGCATCGAATTATTAATAAAAGCGTGCATAATTCGGCTGTGCGCAGATGAAAAGGCGATTACAACCCCACGCCGTCACCCCACCTCGCTTTGTTTGACCATCAACTATTCGTACCTAGTTCCATCTACACGTTCACTATTGTTTATAGCCGAAGCGCCTAAACATAGACTTGGGTCTTGAAAAATGTATATGTTATTATACTATATTATACCTATAGGTATGTTATTTGTTTATGAAACGACCAAATAATCTAACGGTTATTTTTTTTATTGTAACAGTATTATACTTTTCTTATTTTTCTGTATGCGTAACACAATTTATTTCATCTGATGTTAAATGACTGGTGATTTTTTGGAAACACAAAAAAATCAGTCAATTTTTAAAATACTTTTATCCCTTTTAAATCCTCAATCTGATGAGATTAAAAATAGAAGTAGATTATTTAAATAAGTTTTACTAATTAAATTTAAACAAATTAGTTTATAATTTATGACTATTTTAGAATGTAAGATTCTTATATTTTAGTGGCTGTAACCGTTTCCCCCATTTAAAATTGATTCTAGAGTGTGAGAAGAGAATAATGCATTTTCCGGAATAGTAAGTGTTGTTCATGTCATTTCGCATTATAAACTATTTTTGGTGTAAAAGAATGACAAACTTTCATATTTATAATATTAGTAGGATTGACTTACAACTATTATTATTTCATTAAACACACACTGGACACCAACAATTTCTAAAAAATGCCTGGTTGATTTTCAGATTTATTACAATAACATCATATTGAATTCGGAATATATGTCCATTTTGCGTTTAGTCTCATTATCCCCACCTAACACGGTAGATCGATCCTAAGCAGGGGCTACACTGTCGCGAACTGTTCGTGCGTGTGAATCTGTGCGTCAGATACCATTGTCGGGGGTATTAGCTGATGCATTGTTGCGAATGACGCGACAGGGGACAACACTCGGTCAGAATTAACTTTGATTTTGATTCAACGTTTCGGAGATTAAAAAGGCTGTTGTTTTTTGTGATAGACGGATTATAAGGGGACAGGAGGTATGCTTAATGAATTGAGTTAAGCTCATAAGTAAATTTATTAAAAATATGTTTGTTTATCGCTGAAATGTTCTAAGTGAGAACGAAATGGAGGGACGATTAGGCTATTTATAAGGTAGTAAAAATATATTTTTTTATTAAGGGCCAGATTTACTACAATAGATATATAAATCTAAAACACCTCAAGACTCATAGGAGTAATTTTACTGATTTGGAATAATTTATTTGTCTACTCTATATAGGTACAATACCTTACAATCAATCAAATTATAGCTACCCCTAGCAAGATTATTAGATAAAAAGAGTGTCCTTTAAAATAGCATTTGATACGTAAGACTGATTGAGTGCTAATTAGACTAGCTCACCAAAGCACCCGTACCGAAAGGAAGATTACGGCATACCAAATTAAAAGAAATATAAAATTAAATTTTGCGAATGTAGGCACTTATTTTGTATGATTTATCAATACATATAACTTTGTATTCATTTATTAATAGACGCATAAACGGATTGACGACAAAATGAGCCTATGCTTAAACATTCCTTTTTTAGTTTTTTCTTTTAAGGCACGAAGACATAAAAAGCTTTGCTTTGTAATTTGAAATAAATTTAATAATCTAATAATTATGAGATAAATACACTTATTAGAATAAATTGCTAAAAGGAAGAAGACAAAAGCTAGTGATTTTGACTTTTTGTCTATAGTATATTTAATAAAATCTCGAGAGACATTTACTTTTTTTCTAGATTAATGGACTTTTAATTATATTTTTGAAACTTTAGCAAAACTTTCCTAGTCCTTTACAGTAATCATCATTGTATATTAGTTACATGTACATATTATAACTATATATCTTAATGTTATATAAAAATAATGTGTCTCGAAGTCTCCTAAAATACCTACTAGACTGGTTTTAATAAATTTTCTCCCGTAAATGTAACCCTATCAATTTAGTATTAGTATATATTTTAAATTGATCATTATTATATATTTTATATGAATATTCAACTTGATCGTTTCTGTGGTTGTTATGCACAGCAACGCGTACCTGAAGCAGTTTTTATACATATAATATGCATAAACTGTTAGGTTACCTACTAACACGTATAAACTGGTAGGTATCATACTCATAATAGACATAATATAACCTTAGGTACAAAAATAAATATTAGTCGATATATTTAATGGGAGCATTAAAATCGACCGTTACAAGCACCCCCACCTTAACGAACGTTATAGGTGATTAACATAAAAATGTATTTATGACGTTTATGTTAGTAACGACAATAAGTGCAATTTTCCATGCGATAAATCTCGCGATAATAATATTTAACGCGGCTACACGAGGGCGACACAATGGGACAGACTCGTGGGCCGCGTGCGATCGGTCGCACGACAGTGTGCACCTTGCCTATGTCCCCTAGTACATACACATTACGATGATATTATTATAATATTGGAGCACACTTCTAAATATAAAATACTAGTTTTTACCAGCTTCGCTCGCGTTGATCAGCCCATAATCTATAATCATTACATTACTGCCACTATACATTTTTTGGACCTCCGTAATTTTTTATACTAATTAAAAATATAAAAAAGTATGTCCTTTCTAAGAATATGTTTGCAAACTTTCATGATGGTCGGTTGGTCGTATCAAATAAACTTACATTTACATTATAATATTAGTAGAAATTGTAGGTTATGCAGAAAACTGTAATTTTTTTACATTATAACGAGTCAGTGAAAATCAGCCTTTTGATAACAAAATATAGATAATATCACACGTTTGTCATAAATGGCGTTATAAACTAAATTTATGCCATTGTGAAGAATTGATGTGATCATTGGTAATTTTATTGTGATAAATAAAACTGTCATTTGCTTTTGACGTAATAACGTAAGGTAAAGAAAAAAGCATGATTCTTTATCACGTTCCAACCAGTGCAGCGTGCAAACGAGGGCGCGGAACTGTCGATAGAAAAGCACGATTGGCCTAAGCATCGTAATCTCATAAAATTTTCTTCCGTGAAACAACTTTACAGACAACCAGTTATTTTGTTTCCAATTTACGCACACATACACATTAACACACTGACGTACCTAGTGAGTTGTATAAAATGAAACCGTCATCTTTTTTGGACGTGGTACACCCCAGTGCCCAGTAAGTCACCCCTTTCTCCGCTAAAAAGCGAAATTAAATCGATCACCTTAATTCAAAGGCCACCCCATCCCCAATGCGTCCCGCATTTGTTGCACTTACTGCAACTAGCATTTTAAATAGCGTTGACGGTATTTTACATTATATTTTTTTCTAAAATCTGATGTCATTTAAAGTATGCTGGACCATTATTCTCTTACTATTAACATTTTTTTAATACTTTTTGTGACTCTATTTTTACATGGCTTTACCTACACCTACACACATTTAAAATTCTGCAAATTCCTTAAAAAGAAAATATTTTTAAACTTTCTTAAAAAAATCACTTTCAAAAAAGTGACAAACAAAGTTAGTTCTGCTAATAAATTACCAACCTTATCAAGTTAGGGCTTTCTTTATTGTAAGATTTTAAGCCTTTCGCCTATTTTATTATCAACTAATAAACGCATAAAAGACGAACCCTTCGCTACGAAAGTTTTTCACTAATTCGATTATTTACGTTTCACGTGGCGTTTGGAATGGAACGAATTAGTGAAATTTATGTTTTGAATTTGATTATGATAATAAATAAGCAATAACGCTTATGAAGAAGATGATCTTTATGATGCAAATTAAAGTGTTATAACTCTGCGTTTTAAATAACTTATTGGTAAAATACTAAGCAGAGAGCTCAAAAGGTGTAAGAACTCAGTTATAATAAAGATCATTACTTTTAGACCGTTCTGGACAGAGACTAATACTAATCTTTTTTGAGCCACAAATCGTTTAATTTCTTCTAGAGACATCGTTAAGGAAAAACATATAAGTATAAGTGTTTTGAGATAAAAATGAGCAGTTGCGAAATACGGACTAAATATTATATGGATTTTATACTTTTTTATAAAGTAGATTAGTTTCTGTAATTTTAACTTTATTAAGTTAAAGCTACTAAAAAACAAGTATCAAAAATAATAATTATTAAAATAACGAAAAGTATTCAAACCTCAGTGAGGTTTGAATTCTCTAAAAAATAAAATTAACATAAATAGTAGCGAAGAATCAAATAGGCGAATGTATCACTTAGAAATCGTTAGTTCTCTAATTCTAAGCCCTTCACAATAGTATGGACTTAAGGAGTAAAAGAGGGGAGCGGGACAGATTCGTTAAATACATTATAGACCTTCACATATCTCTCGTGGATAATAGAGACAAAGATTGCACTATATTTTAATATTAGAATATAAATAGGGGTCCTCGGTTAAAAGTTCGGTACCGCATATAACTAGAACGTGTTATAATTTTTTGTCCTTACATCAAAAGGTTTCAGAATTATTATTTTCTTTAAATTATTTTTTTTCAAAATCTTTTATACTATGCTACAAAGACCAAAGTTAAAAATATGCATTTATTTTTTATATTTTCGGTTATTACAGCTGAATCTTTCGGAAATATACCAAAGTAAATTAGAAATCTTATTCTTAAGAAAAAAAAAATGTTTTTTATATGATTATATTATATATGATTATTTTATATGATATGATCTATCGCGATAGAATCCGTTTAAAGAATCTTAATCATGAGCAACATTCGCGTAAATATACGAAAACTATATGTTTTTATACTAATTCTTAACGTGATAATGGATCAATAAAATTTTCATTATTTATTTCAATTGTGCTTAAAAATTACAGACAATTTTTTTTTATATTTTTACAATTATCTGTACGTAACTTACAGCCTAAGTGAATACACACTTTTTATGGTTATCAGTATTAAACATTTCAGAAATGTGCCACTTTTTATTTCAAATGATATCAACGCGGGTAAGCAACAGGAACTGTCTGTTGTTATTAATGAAACATTCGTATGGCCACTAAAACCCTCCGTGGTTACATCAATTTGAACACGCGCAAACAAAGTCGTTACGACATTATTTCACATAATAAAGAATCATAATATTCTTTATGGGCGTGTGATGCGAAGGTGTGCTTGTTGTTAGCTTGTAAGGCGCCAGACACTCGTATAATGTCTACAATCAATCAAGCTATTATTTTTCATACAATATGTATATAACAACATACAATTCTTACTAAGAGATATATTTTATCATTAGGTTTTGTATGCGGTTCATATAAACTATGCCACATTCACACGGTAGACAACGCGTAGGAATTCGTAGAAGGCGCTACGCGCAGCGCCTCTTGCGTGAAAAATCAGTAGCTGGGTACAGGATGGGCACCTAACCCGGAGGCTGAAGCTACACTGTCGCTGGGGTTATTGTAATAGCCGAAATGACCCCCTTCTGTGTTGAAGACCGGTCCATAAGTTGAGGCCGACCAGTCGCTGGAGTGTCCTGTTGCTACCAGATCCGGGGCACTCCACTATAGCGGCCGAAGGCTCTCGCAGAGGTTTTTAGTCAGTAGTGGCACGAACGTTCGTGCCGAGTCCGACAGACCCTTCCGGTCCACCCAGGCCAGGTTCGACGGTGCAAAAAACATTTTCCCTGCGTAATCAAAAAAAATGCCACATTCACATTACGAAAAAACATGGAAATAATTCAGTTTAGGCTACATGACACTGTTATGAGCTTTATTAGCGAAACTTGACTTGATATTGACCCATGGAGGGAAGAGGAAGGGGGCAACGCATCTATGCGGATGTATATGGGCTTTAGTTGTCATGAAAATGGGTCCGATTACTCGTTGGCCTAAATAAAAAACTTTGAAAATAAAATTATTTCTTTGTTATAAAAAAATATGATTGAATTATATTTTTATTTCTTTGTGCATGTGATTAAAAAAAAATATATTTCTACTACGGAGAATATTTGACAAAACGAGATCTAAGTTAGATAACGAGATCTAAGATAGATAGAGCTTATTTCTAGGTGATTTGACCAATCATTATTTTCAAAGCCTGGCAACAGACAAGTTTACGACATGAATAAAGTGCATATAAAGTTTATATACTATAAACGGGTCATTTCTTTAAGTTTATGAGTGAACAGGGGAGACTTACCTAACCCACTAATATGTATTCGTGGTTATGCGACGCTATTTAACAATACGCTTTACATTGCTCGATGTTTTGAAGATGAAATAAAGTTATTAAGTTTTGTTTTAATACGTAGAAGTGAATATTTTCTAATATAATGTCACATGGCCGGGCAAAATGCTGAAAGCCCTACAAAAGAGGTCTGCACTAAACTAGAAAATAAAATAAATATTTTATAAGGAAATCCCTTTAATTTCTAAAATAATAAATGATTTGCTTGGAATATATATTATGCAGTGTAAAGTAGAAACCAATCTCTCTTTAATACAAGAGTACATATTAAAGAATAAGTAATTACTTACTTTTATTAATGGCAACCGTGTATTAAAATAAACTTGAGTTTAAATCAAAATTGGAAATTTATTAACACTACTGATTATTTAATTTATTTAATGTCCAAAGTATATACTGATATTATTTGTTATAATATACATGAATAATCATATTCAAGAATACATAAGAATTGATATTTATTTTCGCACATTATTTACAGTCTTTTTAGATTTACATAATTATTTTTCACCGTTTCCCTACATAATTCTTTTAAAACACCAATGAATAACAACTCCTGGAGAGAGGTCGCATAAAATCATAATAGTTTCTTAGGTGTTATGGTGACAATAAATTTGAATTAAATTGGAGACATTTCATTTAATGTCCGTTTATTGGAGTGTTTATGTCAGTTGTCTTAATGTCATGTCTAATGGATTAGTGACAAAGTACTGGTTTATGGATAAGGCAAGGGTGAGTGGTATTTTATGAAAGTGTTACAAATATGCAGTTTTCTGTTATGTATTACAGTGTAACTGTGGGTTCCCTGTACACTCATAAAGAGTTAAATTAGATGTATTTACCTATTGCCTACGACAGTCATAGTTACCAATAAATTAAGCGAAACACTCATTTGTTTGCGCTTACTATAAATTATTCTTATTTTATTTTAGGACTTTAAAATTATTTATAATTTTTAATTAAAATAATGAATCTTTGAAATAAATTCGACATCTAATCTATGTATATCATTACTAATTATAATTTTATGCCATTCGACTTCATCTAAGTCTTGACTTTTAAATACTCCCAGATAAATAATAGAATTCATCAAATTCTTATGTTAGTGAAATGTGATATGATGATAAGATATGGTCTGTTAAATTTTGATAGAAATGTTAAGTCAGTACCGTTACAATATATGGGCCTCAATTTCTTTAGATCCACTGATGTTTAAAATGATTTTATTACGACAACGTCACTACGCCAAGCATGGGTTATTTTGTTTCTTCTCATCTTTCTGTTATTTCAGATTTTTCACCGTCATCTCAAAGAACATTTTTTCAAATATAAGGGTAACGTCTCGTCCTCATTCTTTAAATACACACACTCGTCATACTCCGCATTAACATGAGGCATCACTTAGGTGGTTGCGCATGTGACGTCATTTCATCATAACGGGGGGCGAGCGATCTGCCGCGGACGCGCATTAGTGCCGTGACAAATGAGGATTTTATGCAAACTCTACCGCTTTGCTACCGACACACTCCTTTGTATATCAGTGATGTTCGTTAGTTTATCGATGACTGTGTTTGAATGATTAAATAACACAAACGTTGAATGTTTTGTTTCGCGCTAATAAAAATCTTTTAAAAAGAAACTAAAAAGCTGTTTTCCTTTCAACTAACAGAAGCAAGGGAGAAATTTCGACCTAGAAGTAGGGCTCGTAAAATTCACGTAAAATCTTCTTCCTCTTCTTCCGCACCAGTTCCCTATATGAGGCCAGCCTTCCTCGTAATCCGGCGCCAAGTCAGTGGATCTTGGGTTGTCCCTATATCCACGTTTTCCCGTGGCAAATCTTTAGCTACGGTTGTCCACCACATGGCCTGCGATCACCGCCTTTGGGTCAGGGTCGAATTCACGTCAAATATAACACAGTTATTACAGTATGTAACAAGAATAATAGTAAAAAGAAAAATGTGACAAGATCAATACTTTTTACTATATTTGCGGTTAGTTTTGACATTGTTTCTACTATACTTTTATAATATTACTAATATTTTGGTACTTCTTTTTTTTATATATATAGGATATGTTTTCCTTTCTGCCATCTATTATAGCAACTTAATTTCCTCCGATAGAATCCAAACCTTCTGAGCTTCTTGTCACTGCACAAGTATAAAGATAGGTAAACACGATCAAAAATGTCCTAATTAACAATGTTCATTATCGATATAGCAGATTGCACATCACTATTATTATTCAAATCAGTAGTTTAGGTCGAGGTGAACAGAGTTGCGTGGAAGCCCGGTCGGACAATTTGTCTGCACATTGTACGCTCTTATAAAATTGTTTTCCCATATAACATGTTTTCCAAATTATATATTAAACAGTTTTATAATATAGATACATAATCAAATATTTTATATACTCGATTACATTTTACATTTTATAAAATTATGGTTCATTTCAATTAACTGTCGGAAGTCAATAAAAATTTAGTATTAATCACTCTGATGTACCTAGTACCTACAAGTATTATGCTTATTTTTGGTGGATAATAGAAGGTAAATAATTAAAAAAATAAAGTAGCACCTGTTACCACAGACAGTATTTCTGAACAGATATGACCTAGGTTTGTTCATAATAAAGCTCTTATTTTTATTGGAAAGGCCGGCAATGCGCTACCAAGCCTCGTGTTTTCTATAGGCGACTGGAGTCATCTACCATTTATTTGCCCCTTATCCTATAAAAAAAACATAAAGTACTATAATATGAAAACATTTTACCTTTCTACAGACTCGAAACCCAGAAAACAGTACTAAAAAAGCAAACAGCACACAAAATAAAACACGCCCAGGTGCTGTTGATGAAAACAATAAAAACAGCAATAAACCGAAAGTGTCCGCGTAACTTCGTTACATTTCAATTACGTAAAAATGATATGCACGTAATGGAGTCCGGTATTAATCAGTAGGGTAACAAGATTTGCAGCACATAATCGGACGGTCTCAGCGGGACGCGGACACTTTATTAGATTGCCACCCTAACCTGTCACCGTATGTCTGATGGAAAATAAATGAAATTATATATGCTTTGGGATTTTTAAACAATCTAGATGACTTTCAGTGCAAGACAGAAGTAAGAGGTAGTGTCATGTTTCATTGCAGCTGAATTGGGCTGGCACCTCTGGTTGGTACCGCTCGGTGACATGATGTACCGTAGAGCTACAGCAATGCGGACGCGTTTTTTGCGGTTTGTGAGTTTTGGTGACTGGCAAAGTATGCATAGCCATTATACGGATGTCTATGGGCGTCGGTAGTCATTAAGAGTCTCTGACTGCTCGGTTTCTCCCTTGTGAACGAACGCAAACATTCTTTGACTCTAAAGCTGGAGTTTTAGTAAGTTTGACTTGAGACTGAGAGACATATCCATTTTAAGATGTAAGCATATTTTTAGTATCATTATTATTTTCAGTCTGGTGTGTCCCATTCCTATGCAAGGATCTCATTACCATCCATTTAATTTTTTTTGTGAAGTGCTATAAAGGAGTCTAGCTTGTCTTGCCATAGTAGATGAGCAACTCACTATTTGCGGAAAGCAATAGACTTGTAATTATACTATTGGCGAATATTTGTCGATGCTTTTATTCCTACATAAATGTTTGAGTGACGCATGCAAGATGCGCCTGTGTGTATGTAGAACATGTAGAATATAAGGGAATTATTTGTTGGAATATTGACATAATAAGTTGAATTTAAGTGTGTTACTTGTCTGCAACTAGAAAATTAGATATCAGAACATGCAAACGCCTTCGTAAAAACATTTCATATACTCGTATTCCGCTGTTTCGTAGCATCGTAGCAGTGTTTTCCCATCCTCTGTCACATAACATGAATGGGATGTACAAAGGCCGATGTCTCCAGTTTCCCATCAAACTTCTAAACTCGTAAAAAAACAAGTCACAATCATTACGCATTATAATAGGGTGACAACAATACCCACAGTCCACCTTCACCGCCCCGCGATATTTCAATGATTTTTGTCCCGTGCGACATGCTCGTGTGATTTATAACGCCCGGCAACAATGTGGACCGGTTACGGTATGAAATCCGTGAGGGTTATGAAAAGCTTTTTTGTTTCGCGGCAATAATTGCCGTTGCGTATGTCGCGTTCGATTGTTTTTTTTTAATGTTAAAATGAGTTGCTATTTATAGCTGTACTTTTTGTACAGCTGTTGGGCATGGGCTCATGTTGAAGGTCAAAATGAACATGGTGGTATTTTCTTAGCCCCAATGCCGTGTGAGCATGATATCCTTGCGTTATGCTTGTAAGTCCTAGCCGTTCTGAAGAAGGTACAAGAACAGACGACAAATCGCTTACAGTATATTGTCACACCAAATTGGTCGGCTAAAACGTGGGTGGTTTTAATATGTCGGTACTGTAATTTTTATTTTATATCTATAATTAACCTCGTTAGAGAAAGTACTACAGATATTTTAATATGACTGGCATCAGAAGTTCATAATTATTAGCATAATATTATTATTCCTAGTCAAAAGCAAAAAAAAATATTTCTTTCTTTGGTAACAATACCACAATCATATTTGTATTGTAAAGCAAAAGTTTATTCATCTGTGGTGTTTTAAGCTTCTTATATGTATTACATAAACTGTGTTCATTTTTTTAAAGAAATTAGCCTATAACAAAAGTATTATAAGAAAATAACCTTAAACTACAAAATGAGTAGGTGCTTTTATTTATCTTATCAATGGAGACTGTGTTAATGTTGGAAATAGCTGCTTTTACCGAAAAATAAAAAGAAAAAGCTAAGAGAAATCAATAAGAATTACGGACTGAAACTCATTCCCGTCATTACTTTCACGACATTGACTGCTCAGCACGCATCGCAATAAAAACACGAGACCTCCTGCCAGGATGTTTGTTCTGTCACCCCATCCCTCGCCAAGGTATTGTAATTATGCTCATTTGTTATTTCGTCTCCATCCAGCGGTGGGCGCAGGCGCGATAAGCTCCGAGGTGCGTCATTAAAGTTTTTTCTATGCGCACGCGACGCGTCCGCATTATCTTTTTATCGTTGCACCCCATGCGAACGGATTAGTGGGGCAGATGTGTGGAACTTTTTTTAATTTTTTAAAAGTAGACTGTATGTCTATTGCCAAAAAAGTAAAAAAAAGAATTGATGTGTGATGGTTTTATCTGTGTTTAATAAGTGTTGAATATCCAGATATCAAATTACAGATGAAAAACTAGAACGATATAAAACAGTAGACATCCTGAAGTATGTAAATATCAAAAATACATTTCTCATTAGTTGTCAAATGAAAATGTGTTTCCTGTATCCGTAGCAGCTTTAATAATAAATGAGGCGTGAGCTTTAAATATTAGCTTGAAAACTAATATTTAATGCCCACGGCCCATTACATTACGTTACACAGTAATTTATTTTTTAAATATTATGTTCCATACCAGATCAGGTCAATACACGAATGTAACATTACCAGCATCTATTATATACGTATATAATTTACTGGTAGTCCATCAAGAGCTAATTTCAATAATCAAAAAAAAATACTAACCCAGATTTAACACGATCCCAACCTAATTAGGATTCATGTTTTTTTTTAACTCTATTGAACAATATCTTAAATAAAAAAATATTTTATAAAAGAATATTGAAATATGGTATGCATTCATTTTATCGACTACCATCATCTTACCATCTTGTTTAAGACCTAAATTGCATTTCTTAGCTTTCAGTCACCTTATTGATACTTTTTTTGTGATAAACAGAAAAACAAAAAACTTTTTAGTGTAATAAAAAACCCTTAAAACCCAGCATCACCGGTTGCGCACATCTGCATAGGTGCACAATAGTGAGTGCGCGTGTCACCCGTGTGTCGCCGAACAAATATTGCATTACCGCCCCTTTACCGGCACGCGCCGGGCACCATTGTCCCCGGCGCGGTCACCCCACTCCCAAATCCCAGGGAATATCGGTGAGTGGCTTGGATTTTTTATTATTATTATTCGATACAATACAAATCAGCAACCAAATCAGTGTTAAACCAATTCGATGCCTAGGGAATAAGATATTGAGTGAAAAGCAGGGGATTGGTAGCCATGAGGTTTGGTGAAATAGGAACAATCGTTTTTTTAATTTAAGAAGCGAATATTCCTACATAAGCCTTTTGCCTTTGCCTTTTGATTGTTTGACTGATAATATGTTGCCATCTTTCTGTTTTCCCCTATCTTCTTCAGCCAGAGTGTTTTCACATTATCCGATCCGATATTGGAGGAAGTAAAGTGTACACAAGTAATTGTCTTTCCGATTTTTTTTTCTTTGTCACCGATGTGTTGGCGGCACCATCGGATACCCGTGAGCTGCCTGACGATATTATTTGTAAATGTGCTATACGTGTGTCTAAATTGAGTCGGTGTCCGCAGAGTCATTTTGAGCTTGTAATTTATTCGAAAATGTGTGTCTTGTTTCTTGATACTGTTTGCGAGATGAATTAGCAAATAATCGAATGTAAATTTACTCTTACGAAAGTAAATAGAAAACTTTGTAGGTGCGTTTTGTAGTTTGCTAAAAAGAGTGTAAAATGCTCCCTCTGAATATTTTCCTCAATGAGATGTATCCAATACTTTCCTTGGATGGATCTTTTTTTGCGACTCAAATATAATAGATATAGCACATAAAGTTTTCAATAATTGTAGTCTGCCATGACAACCTGTCCGCAAGGAGCTATCGAACAAATGGCCGAATCGGAACGGGAAGATATGGGTAACGTCCAAAATAGCGTTACCTATCTCTCATTTGCACCTACTTCATATTAGTACATTTCGGCGTTGTATTAGGTGTAGAGGGATCAGGTTCCATATTTCACTGTAAAACACTTTTTATAATAGCTTTCACCACTTTTAATACTTGATTATAATAATACACAGTAATACACAGTAAAAATACATATACACTATATCTTTTGGTGAATGTAATAGACATATATAGCGTATTGCAGTTGATTGAGGGCAAGGGACATGACCGGAGAGATACCTCTCACTCAATCTCTACGTAACATTATATACCTACATAGGCACACCGCCTCAAAGTAAAAGCTATGCTGTCGCCCGACAGGAGAATCTACAGAGGGCAATCTGCATAGCAAAAAATAATACGTATGATCGTGTAGGGTCTAATGACACCATATGTCTATGGTAGACGGTGACTTTAGAAGCAGCTCGATTGTTTCCTTATATAGAGTATAGTAAAGAAGTTTCACTCGTTTACCATCTATGATATGATATATCTATGATATGATGACTAGTCATTTATTCCTTTGCAAATGTTGGACTCGTTTACCACCTACATAAAATAGACTATACAAACAAACCTCCAACTACGCGCTAATTTAATAATCCATTACAACTCCCAAAACCATTTAATGCTAGTTTCATACGTCATACCCACATGCGCCGCCATATCTCACTCATTTATCGTTAAAAAGGTATTCCGAGGTATCCCAGAAGGGGGACCTTTTTGTCTGTCCGGCTCAATTGCTGCTAAGGTAATTTTAATAGTCCAAATTAATAATTTCCTTGGCATGCCCGCATGGCGGGCCATTCGCCGATTGTTGCGGCGATATCCCTCCCTCAGCCCTTTGTTCTTAATTGGGTGCTCACTTTACACTTATTCTGATGGAATTTTTAATGTTACCATTTATACATGCAGCTTATTGGGTGTAATTGTTACTTGTAATGATATGCGGGAATGGAACAGATGTGAAAAAGTTAGTTTTTAAAATATCTTAAATTCTTGACATTTTGAAGAAAATAAACTGTTTTAGAACATAGTTACATACAGCATTTGACCCAATACTATGAAAAAAGTGAGAAGTTATACTACAATATGGCAGAATGACCAATGATCATATCTGAATTATGTAATCATTTTACTAAATCATTGTTGTAATAGGGACGATGTATTATGATCGACACTATAAAAGACTCAATTTTATCAAGAAGATCAAGCTAAAAGCGAGGGGCAAACAAACAAGCTTCCATAAGAATTAAGCTAATAGCCCCTAAAATAAAATTAATAAGAGGTAGGGCCAAGCTGAAATGCAGGAAAATTAGGCAGCCATATCATATAGTATCAGTACCACCATATCAAAGCCATATCTCTCGTTATAGTACATTCATGCGGTATATAAAAATATCTATCAAAATTATTGAAATGACAAATCTCGCCAAATACAACCGAAAAATAGCATCTCTTTGGAGCAATTAGTTAAAAAAAGTATTTTATTATTATAAAAAAAAAAACGTTTGTAATTTCATTCACAATTATAAATCTCCATCGCCACTATAAATTGGCCCAACAAAACCCGCGCATGAAGTAAAAAGAGAACACAGAACCCATACAAAGTAGGTAACACTAGCATGCGGGCGGCGGTGCGGGCGACACCTTGACAAAGAGCTTTTATTTAATTTTAACCGTAAAGCCCCGGTGGATCCGGAGACCCTTTGTCGCGATAAACTATGTTTTAACCGGTTTAACGTTTGACAAATGTAACTAAACTTTGTTTCGGATTGTAAACTACGTGTAGTGGTATATAAATTAGCTCGCACTCGCGACTTCGTGTGGGTTTAATTTAAAACGAATGATATTTATTTATATGGAGTATTTTATTTGTACATGGAGGAAGCACACATTTCGTTAATAGGAATAACTGAATAGATAATTTTAAATCTTCGGGTTCCATAAATACCTAACCGACAGAGATACCTCTCGTTTACACGTTACCGACTTAAAGTAACAGCTGTGCTATCGCGTTTCGTGCCCCGCAAAAGTATTCGATGGCATCTGTATAATGTCATGTATATACATGTCTATGAGCGTCAGTAGTCATGAAAATGCCTCCACCTCATCTGCCCCTTATACTATATAAAATCGCTTCAATCCTCTCGCGCCTATGCATCGTAAAGCATAAGCAGTGCAGCAGCATAGTTCAATAACCCTCCATAAAACTCTTTAAATTAGTTTTAATATAATGGATAAGATTAGCTCAAACTTAAGTCATCAATCTCGTACATATTTTACTCAGCAAGATCTATTTCAAAACGTTAAAATATGACGGGATGTCCCGTACCGTAAAGCGAGCTACATAAATGACAAAACACATTAAACTACCGGCAGTTGAACCAATTGGGGAAGTACCCGTACCTGACTATCTCCTAAACTGACGCTCAATCAGACGGGATATGGGTCATATGCCTATCAGAAGCATGGAGTCGCTATTCGTTTTATAACATTTAAGTTTCTTGTAGAAATTAACTCCAATAGGTTTATAAGTGTTTCAGCTTTTGTATTAGGTTTATTACAGTTATCTAAACAATTTTGTTATTTATTTATTAATTTAGGACGATGTTTGCATTTACGAAATCTGGACTCCTAAAGACCTGGACGTATTGAACTTCACTAAAACATTAAGGACACTAAGAAGTCATAATGTGAACAATAAAGGACTACAACAATTTGTTGGTTCACCTATTATAAAATAATGCTTGTCGGCACAATCAACATTACCTACCAAAAGAGCTAGTAGATAAGTTGCATTTCTTTTTCATAATCCCTAGTTTTGCGTTTACGAACTCTCATAAGCGGCAGAGGATAATCTTTTAATTCCTCCGATGTTACTAGAAATAATTTTAAAAATCTTATAATTTCATGTTTACTGCATATAATTGAAAACTTTCTTCCGTCTGTGTGTCTGTATGCTATGATCCTTAAAATTACACAACCGATTTTGATTGGGTTTTTTTATTAGATAGGGTGGAGATTCAAGGGGAAGGTTTATATATATATAATAATATGTAATTTAATGCATGGGAAGCCGCAGGCAAAAGCTAATGTCACATAAATTAAAAAATGTAAGCAAAGACGGCTCCACGCACCTCCATATTCTCCACGTGATATCTATTAAGTAAATTGCCACTGAGTCAGAGACCACCTGGAGTCCGATCACCTTAACTGCGCTCAATTGAGATAAATCAGCTGCCCTAATGCGCCACAATTGTTAATAATGAATGGTATATTCAATTAATTTAACGTCTTTTTATGTCTTACTTTTGTGGTTTTCGGAGTCGTAAAATAGGTGAAAAGTTTTTTTTTATAGTAAAAGAGGGCAAACGAGCGGTCAGAGCTTTTTCATGACTACCAACCGGGGAGGTACCATTCGCTTACTACGCTGCACTACTGGCGTAAGTTTACAGCTGTGCTGTCGCGTTTCGTGCAGCGTGTGGGTAAGTAGCTCACGGAGGGGGAGGAGGAAGAAGCGCAATGCATCTGTATATTATAATATATATGCGGATGTCTTTAGGCGAGGGTAGTCATATAAAAAAATTAAAAACTACTTTCTCTGGCCTATTATTATATATATTTATTTATCGGGAAGGACTAAAAATCAACCTATGAAATATAGGCAGGTCTATCATTGTGTGCCAACTACCCTTCAGCTATCTACGAATTAAAGACTTTGTTTATGAGAAGAAATGTCCAATGGACCAGTAATAGATTACCTTTTCAGCTAGTTCCATCACGTTCGACTATTATAAGACTTATTATTTTCAGTTACCGTTTTGATGGCGGAACTCTTTCATGAGATGCGACCAGGCCCAGATGGGTTCCGGTAGGGAATGCCCTAGCAAGGGTCGGTTACTGGTGAACTCAGGAGGGTTGTTGCAACGACCATACATCTAGCCCCCCAAAAATTAAGTCATTGCAATGTGATCAAGGTCTCTGCCTGACCCCTGATTCAATTAGGGAGACAGGAGTCTTTCATGCTGCTGCATAAAACAGAAGTCTACAAAATTACACATTTTACTTTTCAGACATATGATATAAAAAATAGATTGAGTATCTAAATGACGAAGCGTGGCTAAACACCCTATGGCACACGTTGGCACGTTAAAAATAATAAGACTTTAACGGCCGTTTTCAATATTCAATCAATCGATAGATTTGGTTGCTAGAGATAGAAGTTTGACATATTTTAATGGAGCCTATGCCAAAATTATATCTCCAAATCGCGCTAAATTTATGGGTACATATAATATTGAAAACAGCAGTTAGAATTTTGAGAATTTTATGCGTGACGACGTGTCACGATATTGAAAAGAGCCGCAAATCGTCGACGCCGTATACAATTATAAGTTGAATCTGTTGGTGTGTGTAGCATTTTAT
>LUGF01045421.1:323440-335393 GCA_001625245.1 Calycopis cecrops
TAAAAAAAAAAAAAAAAAAAATTATTACTATAGGTTTCTTTTAAACAAACATTGTTTCATTAGAAATCCATAACATGCATATTATTTAGCATGGAAGGGAACAATAGCGTTGTAAGCTTATTAATATTATAAATGCGAAAGTTTGTATGTTTGTTTGTTTGTTACTCCTTCACGTAAAAACTGCTTAACCGATTTTCTTGAAATTTGGCACACACATAGAGGGTAATTTAAATTAACACAGAATAGTTTTTACCCCGAAAAATGTTCCTATGGGATGCCATGGGATGATTTTCCACAATATCGAAATTTACGCGGGTGAAACCGCGGGGCGCAGCTAGTGCATACATATATACAAGTGCAGTTAGGTATTCACTTAAAAAATTTCGTTACGGATATGATCATCAATACAACAAAAGGAAAGATAGTAAAATCGATAGAAGCTTCTTAAATAGTGTCATCATCACCATCATCAGTAATTCATTCTCAGAGCTTAATCGAATAAACGTCAAATTATATTAATTAATACATAGCCAAATTGCCTATACGAGAATACATCATAGGCGCCATATTTGAAAGCATTGTGTTCTAGTTCCACGTCGTTGAATAGACAGGTATTTATTAATAATGAGCACGTTGAAACAAAGCGCACGTTGTTAATATTGAATATCCCCAAGTAAGCTTTAGGAATGCTTAGTTTACTTGTTACCTGCCACGAAAAATGGATCCTGTACGATAATCGGAAGTATTTATCTTAAAGGGTGGAAAATATTAATAGGAGAATGTTGGCTACTAGCCTACTGGGCGGGACGGACCTGTCGCTCTCGTGGAGTCCGGTCACTTACGGGAAATAGCCAGTCACCGAGAAGTCCTGATGCTGACGGATCTATGGTACCTCAATATAGGCGATATAAGTAGGGTATTCGTTTCATCCGATCCTACAAACCCATCGAATTTCACCCAAGATCGGTGGCAGTGCGTAGATGCATTCCCTCTGGAAACTAAGAAAATATCAAAATAAACTAAAGTATCAAGCGTACAATTATTAAATTGAACGTAAAAAAATAAAAATGCAAATAAAAATTCAGCCTAATTAAGTGCAACAATAATTTAAAGTTGTGTACAGTTAGATAGCAACAAATCCTTGACACAGAATACGTTTTAAGATTTAATATAGAGTTGGCAGCGAGTTATGTCGTAGTTGGCAGAGCAACTCCATTCATCGGGACATAAAGTGTCTCCACGCAATTGAAGCGAATTAAAACTAAAATTACATGAAACGCAGCTGATTATAACAAACTTTTCGATGCGAACGTCATTTTATAAATCAAACATAATATTAAAGACTCCTTTGACGTCAGGTCGTTCATTTGTGAGATCATAATGTATTCTTAATTTCAATTTTGTTTTTATTTTTAATTGGAATTTGGAGGCCAACGACCAGTAATTTTTCCTAATTAAAGGTAATATTAGTACTTTTACATATTATTATTTAAATAAAAAACGATATGATTTAATTAAGAAGAAATATCAAAAGAGAGAACTTTATTTCAGTTGTGCAGCAAATAAAAGCATCGTTAGATATCGAGGGCAGACCCTTATCCTGGCCTGCCTGTTGATATTTTTAAGGTAGTTAGGTAGGTTAACTTCTTTAGGTAAGCCTCACTCCTCAGCCTCAGCCAGCCTACATTGGGAATTGATAGGGAGACACAAGCTTTTAAAATTTTGATCCTGAAATATTATCCTGGGTCGGTGGGCATTTTATTTGATGACTAATTTGACTCCTGTTAAATAATAGGAAATAATTTATTTTATTTTAAGTAGATCCGCTGAATGATCACCGCACACTTAGTAACTCGGAAAGGGATCGTAAACGCCTCGCCTGGAAAAGCAAAGACGATACGATTACGTTACGTTTCCCATTAGTATGCGTTGCAGTGTAGAGTTTCATACAAAGAATACTGACCAGCTTGAGGTGATACTGTTACGATCACTTTCAGAGTTCATAAGTGTGCGGCGATCATTAATGTCATTGTAGCAGATAACTATACAACACTTTTTCTAAAAAGCTAGTGAAACTAAGGGACTATTATTGCCATGCCAATAAAGTTATCGGTTTTTTTACAATATGGTGATGAGAGGACTAAACAAATATCTTCCAAGCTCTTCTGTTAGTTATGTGTTTAACCTACCTAATTTAGCTAACAACATTTTCTACCTTTAATTGCGAGGTAATGATAAAAAATCTTGCCGTGCTATTTATATATTATATAAATAAATTATCTACTATACCTTAACTAAAATAAAACATAATAACGACAGCAACAAGTATTTCCTTGATTATTATAATATGTATTTAATTAATTATTCATTACTATATATTTTCAGCACACGTACTGAGAAAACCATCATCATTATTAATAATATCTTCACTAATGAGACCACTATTAATAATAGTAGGTAATTGTACATTGACGTAACTTACATTTGCTTCAAATGGTTCAAAACTGATAATTTTATCCTCTTAGCAACTTATTACATAAATGTACAGGATATGAAAAACCACTGGTTTATCATATTTACACGGTAACATAGTTAATTTAGTATTTAATGATCGTGGCCCGTACGTAAATGTATAACAAAATTGCTAATTAGGTAGGAGGTTTATCAAGTTTGAAATGGTAGTAAGTAACGTACTTTTTCTCATGTATGTTTCTAAAGGTAATAAAATTAAAATCATGTGAAAATTCATTAAGTATTTTAATAAAGTAGAAGTAGTATATTTCTAATAAAAGTAGAACAGGCAGCAATATATAAATGTTTAATGTCCCACGCGTTTTTCTTAACATCTCCTATGTAGACATGTTTTATTCTGTTTTTTTTTTTTTCATTTTCTGTTTTATAATAGTATATATAGACATAATATTGTGGATAACATTCAATTACGAAATCAACAAGTAGAAGCTAGTAAAGATGATGATGTTTATTGCTTAATTTTAATTTCGCAGAGGCATCGTCATTGATGCGTGTCATCGTTATTATAAAACGTGCCGTTAGGTTAGTTAACTAACGAAGGAATGGATGTAAATCTTCTCTTTTACTAAGGTTATTTGCCGCTTATTTGCACAACATTTCATTCATAATTTTTTTTTTCAGAATAAAAAGTATTTTATGTTATTCTGAAATTATAATCTGTATCTGTCATATTTAGTTTAAATAGTTTTTACCTGAAAAGAAAAAATATACATATACATACACACCTTCGCATTCAAAATATTAGTAAGATAAAAGATATACTCACAAGCACAATGAAGTAAACAAGTTTGTGCGAGCCCTATAGAAGTTACAGAAGTCGCATTTGTCAAGAGCAGTAAAGGTTAACATACCTAACTGGATTGGGGCTGAAATTCTTCGTTACTTCACATGAAACCCTTGGGACATATCTGAATACCTTGACGAAAGTTAATATCTTGAGAAGCCTACGGGTTGGGCCACTACAACAAGGATTTTCAGCGGAAATAAAATAATTTTAAATATATCCACTTCTATCATTTACAAGTCGAATATACTTAAATTAAACTTATTAAAAATACATGATTACAATATTTTTGTGAAATAAAGTTGATTATTAGGGAAGTACCTATCAGTCATATAATACACGTGTAAGTAATCTTGTGCAATCGTTTTTTGCCGATTATGCTAATCCCATTGTTTCTACTACTTGTTATAGAGCTATACTACTAATTGTTATAGAGCGTATTAACTTATGTATATTATAATTAAAAAAATAATAACTATAGAGCAAATATATACTAGTTTACCTCCTTGTGCAATAAAAATAATAATATTTTCTCGCTCTTTACTTGATTCAGTGATGCGAGCAATATTAGTTTATCTAAACAATTCTTTCTAGTGTGTTCTCGTTTTTAAACGTATTTGTTTGTATGACTCTATTTCTAAAATATATTGCATACAGCGATTCCGCAGCACCCCAATCTACACATGAACCAATTCCAAATTTGATTGAAATTGATTTTCAGATAAAATTTATACATGAATACGATAAAATCTCTGACTTCGTGGCCCCAAGCCGTAAGGCCGGTCTTCATTCGCATAGTTCGCTGTAGTTGGTCTAAACGTTTAATTGCTGAGCTGCTAGTGAAGCGCGATATTTACGCGCACTTGCCCTGTTACGTGAAAGCCTTACATTCTTACTAAATTAAAAATATCTGATGTCTAATCAGTAGATGTTAATGAAGAATGTTAGATTGATTCAAAACGGCAATAAACTTTTTCATCCCATCAATTCGAAAAACGCTCATTGGTTCACCAAAAAGTGCGCCAAAAATGTTATGTGTTTTTATTATAAGGGTTTCGCAGGGTAATAATGAGATTTAAATTTGGAACGCTAATGTTGCTTTAAAAATTACAACTAAAAAGATGAACCACAGACCAAAGAGCCCGCACGGTAGAGTGCAGTATGTATGCACCGCGCGGTGCGTGGTGCATGCTCGGCTGTATGGGTAACTTCTTTGCCTTTTGGGACAAATTAAACTACAAAACAATAAATTTAACTGCACAAATAATAATTGCACAAATCTAAATATAAAATTTTAATTGCACGTCATTTTATTATGTCTACTAAAAGTAAAATGTATTGTAATAAGAAACACGATTTACTTATTTATTTTTCTCATAGATAGGGATGAAAAGTAGAGTATATCCCGCGGTCGCAAAATATTTTTACCCTCGGGCGGCGTACGTTGAATCCCTCGCTACACTCAGGATTCTACTTTAGAATCCTTCGTTCCACTCTGGTTTTAAAATAGCGCCCTCGCCTTAAAAATACTATTTTACTTCCTTGTGATATAATCTACTATTATATGATGTGATGATGATAATTAAATGTGATGAAGAAGAAATCATTTTTTCATTTAAACTATTTGATACATATAATTTGCTTTGGTTCAACAATAAATGAGTATAACTACAAATTATCGATTTATATCAATTACCAAAGTAGGTATGTATGCACGATCCACAATTCTCAACAAATATAACAGTAATTAAAAAAAATGATATCCCTGAATCCATTGCTTATATAGATAATGTAGCAACATTGTTGACGATAGAGCCGATGTGACTGACTGACTGGTGACTGGAAGTTCGCACAATAAACACATCTCCGATGTCGTTAATCAACGACAGAACACCTTCGAGGTCCGGGTACACCATAACCATAGTTAATCCACGGCTAAATAACTTTAGTAACACTAGCGGTTATTAAAGAGGCGATTATGTGTAATAATAAACGAAGAAAAGAGAAATGAAAGAAAAAAGAAAAGTAAAATGAATGTGGGTTAGTAAAAAAAAATAACGGTGGGAATATTGGTGATCATTGGAAGGAAAAGTTTTTTTTTATTTTGTCACTACCTTCGAGAAGATCTTATATTATCATCATGTCTATGACTTTACGTGAAAGATGAGGAACATGCTAAAATATACTGTGCACTTCATTATCATAATCAGCCATCATTGATCCACTCCTGTACACAGTCTTCGTAAATAAGCTGCAAGACACCTGATCTCCAGATACTCGCATCCGTCCTGGACCGGCTACTGCATGGAATCGTAATCCTAACAATATAGTTATAGTATATAGTCCTAACAATAGTTGAAAGACAGTTCATCTTCCTCCATTCATTGTGATCATCATCAGGCCGTTGCACTGCTGAACGTAGGCCTCCCCCATGAACTTTTGTCTCTATTAATTTGATTGAAAATCTTAATTATTAATATAGTTTAGATTTTATTAAATACAGAACAAATTAAGAATGTAACGAAAACATAGTAAACATTAAGAGGCAATGTTTTGAAACAATTTAAGTTAAACTATAGTTAACGTTCAAACAGAAGGTTTCACCGGGCCGTCCTAAACAATACCCTACCTTGACACAACACAAGGTACAAGGGTGGGGGGACGGGGGGAGGGATAATTAATTACTCCAAGAGTGGCAGGTGCACAATGAGAGGCTGTGAGTGACGAAGCTGATTTTTTTATCTTGCAAACTGGCTAGTCACTGGCTTTGTTTGAAACGGAACGAGAGGAGAGTCTGGTGTCAAAGTTGTGCGAGTAATGACTTTATTGATTTCTTAGTGAATTGATACACGAGTTTTTTGTAAGAGGTAGTGCCACGCTGCATGCATGTAGCCGCATTCGTGCGGTGTGCTAGTAGCTGGTGACCAATGGAGGGAGGAGGAGAAAGGAGGACAACACATGTGTATTACCTCTATGAGGATGTCGTTGGGCGTCGCTAGTCATGAAAATGGCTCCGAAAATTGCTTGTTTGATTATACTAAGTGTAAAAAAAATATCAAAATGACTTCATGGTATACAAATTTTTTAAGAGATATTGTCATGCAGCAGATTTCTTCTTCTTTTCGTGTCATTGCAGCAAATCAACACTAAATATAATCAGCCCAGAACTTAGTCACGGTGACTACATCATCTGTAGCCCTGTTGAGGTCGAATTTACATCTAGATGCAGCCGAATTGGGCCGGCGCGACCAGGGAGGTATAAAGGCCAAGATGAAAATGACAGCTTGAAAATACTAATAAAGTTTTTAACGGTATGTGATTAAACTATTTAAGAACACATTGACTTAAATTAGATTTTGATCTTAGGACTCTAAAGGTGAGCACTACCGCCTGTCCTATCACTTCCTCCTAATGCATTTTAGTGTAAGGGAGAGCAAAAGATGGAATCAAATTTAGCTGCACGATGTCAGAGAAAACAAGAATTTAATGTGTGGCAATAAAATCTAATTTTGTACAAACATAGTAGGCAGATTAATAAAATATCACGTGCTTTTATTATTTTGGACTCTATGTGGGGCCGAATTAGGTATATTTTACAATAGACGTTTCGTCGGCGGATTTCATAGGTGCAATAGTGTGGAATGCACGACAAGCTGATTGTGCATACAAAATGGCGGACTTTCCGTTTCCGGTTACGATTACGGGATGACTTTGTCAGTGGGTTGGTTTGATACGTATTTAATTTAATTGGTAAATTATTTGTATTGAAGTTTTGTACGTATTGTTTGTAAATTAAGTTTAGGACTTGAAGTTTCAAGTTTAAGGATTTGAAACTTTAGTAAGAGCTAATCGTGATTATCTCAATTTAGCGTTATGACAATAATGTCATAATACCATTATATATCATCATCAGCAGGAGTCGTTTTATGTTCGCTACAAGACAAGCACATCCCTTCAGTCAACAATCGCGATCATTTCCAATTTAAGACCCAGTACATATCTTGATTACTTTACGACGAGCTTGCGTTATGTCGTTTATTTACTTCAATGGGTTACTTCGTTGCTAATCCTGACATTTTGTAATAACACAACTACATTGTGCTTTTTTTACCCAGAAGTACGGGAGCGCGGTCACAATTCAT
The DNA here is from genome assembly GCA_001625245.1 of Calycopis cecrops. NCBI lineage: Eukaryota > Metazoa > Arthropoda > Insecta > Lepidoptera > Lycaenidae > Calycopis > Calycopis cecrops. Next base: position 330,899 of record LUGF01045421.1, read on the forward strand.
GCAGTTTAAGAAAATAGGGTTGGACCTTTTCGAAGATGAGGTAAAGTTAGAAGATGAGGTAGAAAGAGTAAAAAAAAAAAAGACCTCTGGGTAAGTGAGATGATAGACGGCAATTGTTCTAAAGTTATTTTTCATATCTTAAAAATCCTGTCATAGCAATTCTGGTCGAAATAGTAATCGACAGGATCAGCTTCAAATGAGGAACATAGCACTCTTGTATTAAAAATACCGGTATAGATGCGATTGATGATGATCCATGGATCGTCCATATTATATCGATAGGTAGTCTCCAAATTACTCAGCATATTATTTTACAATTAACATCGTTATAAGTCTGGTTATCTTACAAATATCTCGGCAAAATAATCCTAATAGCTCAATTAGTATTGTAAGACCATGATCATTCTGGTAACCAGGTGTGAAAAATGACGTTCCGATTTTTTCAATCCGCAATAATTCTGCACCAGATCGCTAGATAAATAGACTATGAAACGATGTCTTGAAATATTTATTTACGCCAATAGCTAGTCCCCAAAAGACTCCCACCGCTATTTCACAAGCAGAAAAACATGTCCCTGTTTTCTCATGTTAAAAATGCCCCGTCATAATACCAGGCCGAGGTCTAATTGACAGGGTCACGTGTCTGGCGGAGATACCGGAAGCGCGCCTCTCACTGTGACTTATGCCCGCTTCCTTCCGCGCCCCCACTATTCTTGTTGGACTCACAAAAGGAATTAGCTTACAGTTCTTTTGTTGCTTGTTTTTATTCTTGTGCAAATAGCATGGAGATTCTCTTGGGTGAGCTTGGGGATGTGTTATCGCAGTGTGATGAGTTGGGGTTTTACTTGGGTTTCTTAGTCAGTATTGCAATTAAAATATTGAAAGAAATAAATTAATGAGGCTTATGTTCCCGAAGACTACAGCTAGGGATTCGCTCAGCTGTCAAATCTATCCATTTTTTTAGTTACGGCTGCTAAGATAGGGACATAGGACGAAATCGTAGCCTCTACCAAGATTTAGTCGATTTAGTAACTACTGAAGGTGGCTGCTGTTACACACTGTAGGTTGACACACTGTAGAAGTTTGGTAAGAACATGGCTACAATTCAACAAAATTAAGTAAGGAAAATATATACCTAGTACCTACTTAACAATTCTTTCGAAGTATTGTTACAAATACATTGTACGATAGCTAGTACGAGATATATTGGTCTGCAAATTAAAAAAAAAAGATCTAAAAAACATATTTCAGGTGAAAAACAAACAGTGCATTTAATGGGTGCGTTTGACAGGGGGGCATCGGTGCGACTGACAGCACTAATGTGCCCGACGACAGTTTCATATGCATATGCAAGCGCGATGGGTCAGGAAACAAAGCTCGCGCATGATTTATATAATTGCTGCGGATTTGGTGAAGGTTTATTTGTCCAATTATGTCTAACCTTTTATTTCACTTTACATTTTTTATTGCATTTGAGGTATTTTGACTGTACTGGGATTTGTGAAAGGATTTTTATGATGTGCCTATAATAATAAAAATTGATATAATCAGAGTAGTACCATAGAGAATCTTCTTCTTGCAATTAGGAGCAAGGCTTATGTCGGTGTCACATATTATGCCTTTATTTCGATTCGCTAGGCTACAAAAGTCTCTGTAACAACATAACATCTAACATAAATACATATTTCCTACAGATAGGTACAACAAAAAAGAACAGGCCGTGTAGATGGTATGCAGATCGAGCCACTAACCTTCATAGTTCTGCGACATCAGGGACAGGCATGGTATACTTCTAACAACAGATGAGTTCATCTACGATGCACGTTTGTGGCATATTTATATTCCAATTATATAAGTCATAGTTTATATGAGCACTTGTGGTATGCCATTGGAACACGGTATCTCTCCAGAAATTGCCACTCTTGAATTTGAAATGAAATGAAATAAAAAAGTTTTTATTAAAAACAGAATTATAGAAATTACGTTTCTGACACTCCTTCATCCACGTCCATATTCTTCAGATGAAGATTTTACGTATTTATATTATACGCCATCATATTTACCTACCTGTAACACGTAACACAAGTTTAACCTTTATTCGTCATATAATATATCTACGAGTCTATCGGTGTCTGGTGATTGAGTGATGGCGTCCTCGGTAGCTGGAGTGTGGTTCCACGAAGACATGTACGTCAACGCGCCTGGGTGTCAATCACGAAGGTATTTGAAGCAGCAATGCGACAGGAAGGAATTGCAAAGGTAGCTGAGTGTTTGCATTGTGACGGCTTTTTATACGTCTTTTTAGCTTTATCGTAGAGACGTTTTATATAGGGGCAATGCCACACTGCATGAATTCATGGAGCCGAATTCGGCCGGCAGGATCGGGGAGGTACCTCTCGCGTACACGATACTGGCGTAAAGGGACAGCTTCGCTGTCGCGTTTCTTGCAGTAAGTAAGTAGCCGGTGGCCCATGGAGGTGGGAGCCTTATACCATAAAAGAAGAGACAAAGTAACTAGAGAAGTTATTAATGAATGACGACGCTCCGCATACTTAATTAGAGGTTATACATGTGTTAGTTGTTACCCTCCTTAACCCATTGCCAAAAATAACAAAATAATATCGTCTTTTTGTTACATATTTAAAATTGATTGGAATAGAAATACATTTATTAACTGTTTTACAACATCGCTATACAGGTAAAGAAAGGAAAATAGAAAGGGAAAAGTCATTAAAACAAAAAGATTAAATAAATAAGTTTGCTTAGAAATAAAAGTTTAAAAACTATGTAGTTGCTGCACTGGAAAGCAATGTGAATTGCCTGAATTTGAATGTGATAGCGCAGAAAAGTAAGTCACTAGCATTTTTTTTTTATGGTATAGGAGGGCAAACGAGCAGTCAGAGTCATTTTCATGACAACCGACGCCCACAAACATCCGCATAGAGGCTATACAGATGCGTTGCCTCCTTTTCCTCCCACCTCCATGGGCCACCGGCTACTTACACGAAACGAAAGAGAATTTAAATCCACCGGCACCAATTTTCAGTGGCATCCGAGGGTTAAGACGGAATGCAGTGATTTAGCATCGGAAAAAAAATGGTTAGTTTATCTTATGCCTCAATTTTTTTTAAATCCTTTTTTTATGCTTCCCTTATTTAAATCTTTCCATTTTCTTCCATTTTCAAAACTCAAACAGTATGGCTCGCGTCGTAAACAGATCACTTCGTAGGTCGATTCGCGGATCACTGGCTTAGAGCACACGATCCACGACCTATATCTAATCATCGATGAAGACTATAGAAGCTTTAGACATGGCAATTTTGAGATAATAAATACGATAGATTCTTTTATAATTTTAATTCATTATTTTAATTGTATGAAAAAAATAATGAATATGAATATGTAAGGATATTGACATAAAGCTTCTACCTGCGACCTGCTTACCCTTAAAGAACATGGCTTAGAAATATGATAATGATTATGTTTATTATTCTTATACAATATAAAATTGAAATTTCAAAATATAGTAGACAAAAAAAATTATTAAATAATTTCATAGAAAATAATATTATATTTTAAGGTTTCATTATTTACTCTACTTTAATATCCTGTACAGTTTTTAAATTGTATAAATGATTGCAGAGATCTTATTTAGATAACTATTTTATTTAAATTTTCAGGTGATGTTCAATAGTAAGTATATGCGCCATCAATTGTAGACTTAAAAAAGATATTTTACTAAAACACCCAGTGATATGTGTCTTCTAAACTCTACGAGACCTTCGGTCGAGCGGTGCGTCAACGGCAGGCGACTTTTGGACTGGAAAGTGCAAACTACGGACGTCCAACTGTGTCCGACAGCAACACGGAGCGGACTCATCCCTGTGGTACGGTCGACCAAGTCTTTGCTTAGTGCTCAAAATATTAGAATTTCATGTATCAATTTATCAATTATGTATAAATTTTATTATAAGATATATCTGTTATACCTAAGTGTTAGAAAGTAGTTAGTTCGAAAGAGATTATGATTAAAATGTATTTGTATCCAAGTTCTAGTGGGTATTCGGCTTGGCCGTGAGCCTAACACATAGGTAGGTAAGAATAATAAATGCGCAAAGCTTTCCCTGCGAAACCAAAAAAAAAATGCTTGGTAACAAATATATATTAATCTAATCTCTTTCGTGTTGACTACTTTTTAATCATGTTTCTAATACTTATATATCATGCATGTAAGCAAATACGAGAAAACAAATAAACATTACTAACCAGAATAAGATCCGCAGAAGTAGGTATAGCTACAGAGTCTTGGAAAAGCTGATGGTTATGACAACATTGTTCACCTGTATACTAAGGAAGTTAAGAAGAGACCACAGATTTTCAATTACTACATACATCGTAATACTAATGTTCACGTAAGTAAGCTAATTAATATATAGATATATTAATTAGGTAGGTTACCTTAGGATCTTTAAGTTTTTATCTACATTCAAATAAT
>LUGF01045421.1:352176-367679 GCA_001625245.1 Calycopis cecrops
CCCACACACACACACACACACACACATCCACACGTATAAATGAGGAATATCAAAAAATACACGTTTGAATTTGAGAAACCATCATAATATGTAATAATCACATGCCCTTGCTTCTCCTAGTGTAATCTAACCCTGCGATCATAATGCTCGGTCTCACAGATAAGTTGATTGGCCGTCAATACATCAATAATCAATATAGTTCCAGCACCAAGTGCCGTAAAGTACCATTAATATTTGGCCATAAAAGCGGCCGAATGACTTTTGTTACTTCTGAAGGTATTTGCTTACAGCCGTGTGACGGACGGACGGCTGTAACAGTAAGTATTTATGGCAATTGGCATCAAGATATAGGATCAGATCGGAGGGTAGAATATAATGGATTTATGAGATCTATAGACTTCACACCTTGAAAATAAGTTGTTCGGCATTTTCTTCGTTTGGCTCAACAACATTTAAATATAAAGTTAATTTTTATACAAATCTTAAAACGCTCGTTCCAGCGTCCACCAGCGTCGGATCCAGGTAGAGGCTTCGGGGAGCTGCAGCCAGGGGCCCCGTAAAGCTTAGGGGCCTTATCAACGCCAAGGTCTCCAAGACCTGGGCCCCACCAGAGTTTAATCTGGTCCTGAATAATACCTGCCAGATGTAGTCATATAAAGTTATCTTTTTCCCGCGTTTTCGTCTGTGCATAATCTGTTGTGTGGGAACAATTATATTTTTTTACAAAAAATTATATAGGTACGTGTATTTTAACGCATTATCTATTGAATGATTTTTGAGTGAAAGATTAAATATGTTACATATATTTACAAAAAAAATATATTTAGGTAATTTGATGATATCTAGATATTGTAAAACTTTTACGTGTAATTTAAATATAATATTGTTGCCTTTGCATGCTTCAATTTTTAGTAAAATCCTGCTCTACCTACTTATTATTTGGGCAGCTGGACTTACTACTTGTTTAATGACCTTTTATGTAGCATTCTAATCCTATGAGGAGTATAACTAGTAAAACAATGTCAAACAATAACACCTATCAGTAAGTAGTAAGTAGAAACACCACTCACGTATAACAGGTAACACACACATCATCATCACCATAATCAGCCGGAAGACGTCCACTGCTGGACATAGGCCTCCCTCAAAGAGCGCCAAAGGTCGCGTTCACGATCCACTTACATCCGCGGCAGCGGCTCCGCGCCACCTTAACCAAGTCGTCAGTCCACCGGGTTGGAGGCCGACCACTCCGTCTTCGGGTGCGAGGCCGCCACTCGAGAACCTTTTATCTCCAAAGGTTATCGGTTCTCCTAGCAATGTGGTCTGCCCATTACCATTTCAGTTTGCTGATGATTTCCGTTCATATCTCAGAGAAATAACAAGCATGGCTCTGTCCATAGCACGCTGAGTGACTATGAGACTATTTGAAAGGCCCTCATTTAGCGGCTAAGTCAGGGTGCCATATGTCATCTTCCCCAGCGGTTATCGGTTCTCCTAGCAATATGGCCTGCCCATTGTCACTTCAGTTTGCTGACTCTCCGAGCTATGTCGCTTACCCTGGTTCTCTAGCGAATTTACGAATTGCGGACCATATCAAACACACACAATATTTTATAATTCCAAAAAGGTTTTTCACGGCTTTTAAAAAGGTTTGTAAATATAATACTTAAAACCCTCAAAGATTAAGGCAATTTTGTAAAAGGCACTTTATAACTTTCCCCGTCGGCAATATTATCAATATGCCACGTCACGTATACTATTTTTTCGGCCGACGCAACGTAACGTAATCCTGAGATAAGCCGTATTGATAAGTATCGCGTCCGTCACAGCTTCCTACACCGCGGGGGTCAGAAAAGCACCTACGTTTGTTTTCCTGTTCACCCGCTGCTTCTGTCATATGGAAATTTATTGGGACTCTGTTAGTTGCTAAGTTAGATGTATTTGGTCAGGGTTTGGTTTTCTTGGTAAATCTCATCTCTTCTGGTACTGTGGTACTGAAACCTAGACACAGAAGTGGTCAGATAAAGAGTATCATTGTGAAATAAAAAGACGCTCGTGAATCTGCAATCACGTCAGACGCAAAGATGTAGTACCATGCAGTTATGGAGACCGAAAGAGGCCGGCACGACTCGAGATCTCGCTCGCACGATGACGTCACAATGTGACAGCTATTCCGTCGCGTTTCGTGCTGCTTGTAAATTTCCACCAGCTTATTGGCCATGAACAGGGGTGCAGGTCATTGCCTGCATAACAATTATCCCTTTTCCTACTACTAAAAGAAATAAAATCTCTACCTAAAATCCTAATTCTATTTCATTTCATTTATAATATTAAATCCTAATTAATATTATAAATGCGAAAGTTGTATGTTTATTTGTTTGTTTGTTTGTTCCTCCTTCACGCAAAAACTGCTGAACCGATTTTTATGAAATTTGGCACACACGTAGAGAGTAACTTGGATTAACACATAGGATAGTTTTTATCTCGAGTGGAAAGTGTTCCTATGGGATGCCTTGGGATGATTTTCCACGGGATCGAAATTTACGCGGTTGAAATCGCGGGGCTCAGCTAGTATTTCTATAAATTAAAGTGGTTCAGGACAGTGTGTTTTTACATTTGTGATGCCGACCATTTAGACTCAGATACATCCCACGTACCTTAAGCCGAGGGAAAAATCTAGTAACAAATATAACAGACTAGCTTCCGCCCGCGGCTTCGCCCGCGTGGATTTCGAACTTCAAAAATTATTCAAAATTTTAACTTATTATGTTATTCTGATATGAAAGCTATATTACTGTAAAGTTTCATGAAAATCCGTTCAGTAGTTTTTGTGTGAAAGAGTAACAAACATCCTTACAAACTTTCGCATTTATAATATTAATAGGATTCAATATAGTAAAGTATAAATCAAACGTAATGTAGCAAGGTGTGGCCATTACGTAAATACGTAAATAACTAGTAACGTACAAGTAACAAAACTTGAGTCTCCGGCGAGCCGTTCCCGTTTCTTAGTGAGCGCTAACTCAATTACACGCGACAGGTCCGCCCCGCGATAAATGTGTTTTAGGAACAACCGTGGCCGAGTCACAGGCGGCGGCTGGAGCGGGAGCGGTGACGTACCAGTGTAGTTTGATATGGGTTGATAGATATGGCTTCATGTAAAAATTGATGTTTAAGATGCTACTTAGAGAATATCTAGTAGTTATAAACAAAACACACAAGTAATTCAACGATATAATATTATAAAAGTTGTCCATAGTAATACATATTAAACTAAACGTCAGAGATAGTTAAAAGCCCCTAATGTTGAAATTCTTCAAATTTCTCAAAGCGTCATTCCATGAAGAATATACCATGAAGGCAGCAAGAGATACCAAGTAAGTTATACTTTTTTGCATTTATTATACCTATCACCTATGGTTACTAAGGAAACATCCCAAATAAATTAATAATTAGTATAATAGAAACACGTTAGATTGTTAACAAACAACAAAACATTGTTAAGCATAGTACAGTCAATCTGTAATAAAAAAAAATGAAATGGGGAACAAATTACACGAGCAAATTTGACTTGATATATCGTTAGAGGGGCATGTAAATAGCAGAATGGTAGATTGGCGAAGTCTCATCTGTTGCTGATTTTGAGAAAATCCAAAAAAAATTTTTGAATTGCGTTTTTCTTTGAATCTATGGATTTTAGGGAAAAGTTTATTTGAAAAAAAATGTAGAAGACATTGTAAACTACATTTTACATCATTGAAGTGACTTCGTAAGACTTGAAATACAAAAAGTAGTGGCGCTGATGCGTCTAAAAATTTTTCCTAAAGAACGTGCGGGGTCATTTATTTACGAACATTTCACATCCTTCTAACTTTTCAAAATGTGAAAATGTATTCATTTAATTATTAAATTATTCAACTATTCGTTACAATAACATCAATATCAAAACAGTTAATTCACAGTATTGATCCAACGCTGTCATTTCTATGTCGGCAAGCTATAGCTTAAAAATGGTAAGTTGTGGAAAAAAAATTTTTCAACAAAAGTTGTTGCAAATTTGAGGAGGACCAACTTTCTCATTTACAATTTTTAAATAAAAAACCATTTTCTTAGCGAAAAGGATGAAAAACCAATTTTTAGACGCATCAGCGCCACCTACTCTTTGTATTTCAAGTCTTACGAAGTCACTTCAATGATGTAAAATGTAGTTTACAATGTCTTCTACATTTTTTTTCAAATAAACTTTTCCCTAAAATCCATAGATTCAAAGAAAAACGCAATTCAAAAATTTTTTTTGGATTTTCTCAAAATCAGCAACAGATGAGACTTCGCCAATCTACCATTCTGCTATTTACATGCCCCTCTAACGATATATCAAGTCAAATTTGTTCGTGTAATTCGTTCCTGATTTAATTACAGATTGACTGTACTAATTATAATTGTGGAATTCCCTTGTTTGACATCCTTTAAAAGTTTCTTTTTTACAATACTTTCTACTTTACAATACTTTTATCAATCTTCAGGTTGGGGATGTTCCCCAGAACTTCGGTATTACCTATTAGGATTAGACACTTTTACCGGTGCCGGTATCGAGTGTGTTGATAGTCATTTATTTTATTGTACTTCCTCATCTACCTACATATCACCGACGTACTGACAACCTCAATCGCTCACATCTTTACACTTGACACGCAAGCCGCAGCGGGTATGCGGTTAGCATAACTCATACCCTCGCACCTCGCACTCGGTTAAGTTGTAAACTTTGATATATTACCTTGTTTCTACTTCACCTGAAATGGGTCCGGAACGCATTGATTATAATAAGTTTCGACGCCGACCGGAATGTTTACGCCTCCGGGATACAGCCGCGTATAAATGTCCTTTAAAATATCGCTTCTGCGAAATAACATTCGTACAGACATCGCGAGATCGACTTAGTATATGAAATATAAATAGTACAATTTATACCACGTCCTACACAGACCAGCGATTTGACAAAAATTTCACAACTGTAACCTAACAATTACCTCTTTATATTCGAATACTCTTGTATATTATGTTTGTTTAGATTTTTATAGTAAATTATATTATCTGTTTTTATTTCATTCTTGTTCGTAAATATGTCGAAGCGGGCCAGGCAATGTAGTGAGAGCTGCCAGTGTCATTTCTAAGGTAGCTCTAGTATGTTTTATAATGATTTCTTAACTTTAATTGAATAATATTACAATTGCTAAGTATGATACTTTGATTAAATATGTAATATACTTTTTTATACTAATTCCACTTTTTATTAATTTAAATTACATTTAATACGACCAGTTTCGATAACTCATAATCAGGTATATAATGAATTATATGAGTGTAGTTCAATTAAAAAGATATTGAATTTCCATCAAGAAGTGAAAGTACATTCCATCTATAATATTCAACGTATGAGTTATGTACAATAAGTATTCAGTTTGCATTTATAACTCATTGAGCTAAACTACTACTCCAACTAGCTTGGGACTGCTATTCTTCCTTGGCCATCCCTCTCTGTGGTATTTCGTCTAGCAATAAGAATATCATAATGTTTATAAACTTTATATTCTGTTGAAACTAGAGTGCCTCGCAAGTTACCAAATCATTTACATTGTACTAAAACATATTTACATCTTAATATAGTTTAATCAATGAATAACAAAGTTTCTGATGAGAGCACTAAAAGAGTTAACGGGATTAGTGATAGTAAAGTAGTCATAAATTTCTTTATCTTGAAGTTATAAATACATTAATAGATTATATTATCAATTTATTATACTGCACCTATAAGAAGTATAAACTGTACACCTACATTGATAATTTTGCTTATTTCAGAACTGCTACTATAGTTTCCGTGGTGTAGCGGTTATCACATCTGCCTAACACGCAGAAGGCCCCCGGTTCGATCCCGGGCGGAAACATTTTTTTATATAGCTGGCGCTATATAAAAAAATGTTTCCGCCCGGGAATACGGTTTATAATTATATTTAAAGAGATAATTTTAAAATTTATTATGTATTTTCATTGATTTTAATTCATACCCCTAAATTTAATTTAATCAACTTTTTTTTTAAATACTGTTGGTGGTGTAAAATAAATATATAGGAATATATATTGAATATTTGAAAAAAATAAATCGCATTCATTACAAACATATTTATTTAGCCTAAAACCCATGTTTCACAAACGTTTGATTGTACGCACCCGTCCCTCTAAGCTCAACGCAAAACGCAAAATTAAAAATAAATGACTTAGAAAAATACACAATAGACATCGATGTTTTATAATCATCTAGATGTACCCTACACGTTTTTATTATAATTGGTAGGTATATTGTATCACTGACGTGTGGTTTTATAACCAAAATGTAAACTCAATTATTCTTATAAAGTACATAAAGTTGATTAATTAAAGTGTCGGTATCAATATTTTTTTAATCGGAATATAATCGTTTATTTATCATACTTTGATAATTAAGATAAAAATTATAATTGAAGCTCGCATCGATCGCTTCCAGCATTGTTACCATTTATATTAACGGATGTACCCTTGCCCAAGAAGCTAAAGCCACTAGTTACTTACACTTGTAATATTGAATCTAGTTATTACAGCACATCAATCAAGCTCCATGATTTGATTAAATTAAGAGGAAAATACCTCCGTACCTAGTCGGGAGGCGAGAAACATTTTCGTTTTATAATAAAGCGCATTTTTTTCAACGTGGACGACCTCGCTTTGTAAATAAGTCTATTTGCATTAATTTACAATTCACGCTCCAACGGACGCTATGAATGAATGAATATTACTTTGTCCATACCGCTTTGTTTCAAAGTGACAGCACAACATCGATTTTATATAGTTATTAGCATTTTTTTAGTATACTTGGGTATGAATGAGAAAGAATGACATATGAGAAGTTAAGAAGATTTACAATGCGAATGTGGAGGGATCTAGGTTTTGGGGAAGACGAAAACTGACGTTCCATGATCAGATTAACTGGGTAATGTTCGTAGATGGCATCAAGTTTTTTAGTATAGCGGGTGTGAATGAGAAAGAATGACATATGAGAAGTTAAGAAGATTTACAATGTGAATGTGGAGGGATCTAGGTTTTGGGGAAGACGAAAACTGACGTTCCATGATCAGATTGATTGGGTAATGGTCGTAGGTGGCATCAAGTCTTCGCAACCACAAATGAAGAGAGTCATAAAAGTTTCTCCACATTTATGAATCTCTTCAAGCAAGGGAAATGTGTAAGGAACGCGATATGTGGAACTTTACCCTCTGTATACCCCGTTACGTAACTGGCGTGAAGACTTTTTGTTGCTGTTGTGTGAATGAGCTTTTGATCACCTTCGAAAAAAAAAAGGGCGAAGGTTTCCCTGTAATTATGCAGAATACCCCTGTAGTTATGCAGAAGATCCCTGTAGTTGTGTAGAAGTGCTGCCCTCTGTCCTAATAGTACCCGATGTTCCTCTGGATCCTCAGAACTAAAACATACGTACCAACCAAGACATTGGCCTAAAGCTAAATTTTCCTGCAATGTAGACCAAGAGTGACAAAGTATGACTGCTTCAGAGGCATGTCTGATGGTTGAACATAATCCTAGAGATTTTGTTCGTCGGTACACAGCTTCTGACAGAAATAGGAACGAATGAAGACTAAACATTATAGTATATTATAATATTAATTGTACTCCCCAGATTTCCCTAGGTGGGGTTCCGTACCTTATCTGCGGTAATTGCATCGCAATCTGACCTCGGACCTATAAATTCTTACGCAACTGTAAACTTCGGACATATGGGCCAGCTCGGACGCGATAACCCGAAACTGCAATAAAACTCTAACGCTAACGATTCATTACACGGGGTGAGACACAATACCATTTATAATAAAGCCTAAGGTACATAGCACACTATAGAGTTTATTGACAATTTCTCTTTTATCTATGCCTTACTTTTTAATATTTATGTACATTACTTTCTGTCTGTAAATTATAATTCCAAGTAGATTATAAAGTCAACCTTAATTTTTTTATTATATATTCTTAGGTTTTATATGTGTACAAGTAACCAAAGAATAAGTTTAACTTTCTTGTAAGTTAACTATTGTTCAGTAGGTAATGTAAAGCGTCTTAACCTATTAAAGTCATTTAATTTATTTTACATTGTGTAGTCTAAACCTCCGGCAGCTTAGGATCGCACAATACTTTAGAGCTGATAACGGTGGTAACTTAGCCAAAAAATCTCTATTGAGTTATGTAGCTATATATCTTGACAATACTTTACGTATGACTTTTCTTTTATTAATAATAATATATTACACAATTGTAAATTAAGTATACTCAATAGTAAAAAGAAACGAAGGAAATGATAATAGTAGGTAGGTACTACATTTCAAATTCAAGAAGATCGATAGTGTGCGATAATGCCTATTATAAGATGGCAATTCCCACGTACTGATATCGGAATCGGGTGTCTGATAAAGTGTGGTCACCCTCGCCGCGGGCGAACTATTGTCCCCAAGAGAACAGTTTCTTAGTGGACAGTGTGGTTACATTGTTCCAAATGTTCCTAATGTATTGCCAATTTATTTACGCTCTAAATATATCATTGTGGACAGCAGCTCAAATTCATGTAACCCTCAAGCGCTATCAGGTCTAATTTATCCGCTGATATAACATTGGGTATATTTTACAAAAGGAATCAATGATCATTATTCTTACAAGGAGGCTATTTTTATCCATATATTATATCGACTAAGTTTTATAATTATAAATTTATTTAAGAATTTGTCAACTCTATTTTTAATTGTATCTAGGTATAAAGCAGTCCTATCTTTTTGATTATTACCAACGCCCGTAGACATCTGCACATTTGCTACTCTGCTCTCCTTTCGGGGGGTTACAGAAACTCATAAACCACACAAATCTTTCTTGCGGTGGCATAGCTGACACTTCGAGTGCGATTCAGTTTAGCTCTATCACATATTAATTTAGATCGAATGTATATGTTGACCCTGTTCATTTGTATAAAATATACCATGGACCTAACAAATACTGAAGTCTATTCAAGGCTAAGAAAGCCCATAGACATCCACGCAACAAGTTATAAGATGGATATTTGATAAATTATTGCATACAAGTTTTCCATATCCCGCTTTAATTAAAGTAGCTGTTATAAATTCCCTCTTTCCATTTCAATAATAATAGGAAACAAAAAACTCCCTACAAGCACCGGATGGTTAAAGAAAGCAAGTCGGGCTATAAAATTTGAGTCCATGAGTGATTGTATGCACAGAAATGTCTTAACCGATATGTAAATAAATGTTTTAGGAGTCCCTTTACACCTGAAACACATTGTCATTCATTACAACTACCTTTGATAAAAAGCAGCCTTTACAGGATTGTACCTGAATTCCGCCAATGAGACAGGAGACCTTTCACATTGCTTACATATCACACAAACTTAGCTGATCAAATTGCGGACGATGTATGAAAATTACAGCAAAGCCAAGCAAAAAATAACACACCTCGGAAGGACACTTGGAGGATACTTCAACAGTGGAACACCTGTAGGTGCTTAACTTAGGGCAACTACAGGTAACGTAACAGTAATAACAAAAAGTCAACTGAAGTCAACAATGGCATGTATTAACGCATACTATTATTTTAGGGTTAGTTTCTGATACCAAACGGTTTCCGTACTTCTCATCTGACGCACTTATCGCCTTAGAAATAAAAATAGACGTGTACGTTTCATTAACGAATTCAACGATATGTTGAAAGAGAAAGATTTTATTTAATGTATATTTAACGATTTGTTTATTTACCCACCATTCACTGAGATAATTGTTAATGACACTGATGCCACTAAACGTCAAGGCGCCATCTTGTTTTAAACAACTCCGCCGAATGTTTACGAGCAATTGGAGGAAGCAATTAAAAATACAATAAAAAATTTAATATCTTTCTAAATAAATCAGCAAGTGATCCCCTGTTACATGTCAAAAACGACGCACACCGAGAGTTTTAAAAATTTATAGTTTTACAAAAAGAAAGAACTATTATGCAAGTGGAGCGTAATTTATTACAAAAAGAAATAAAGTTCAGAAAAGAACAGTGAAGCGAAAAACAATGCACAGGTGTTGAAATCGCAATTTCGCATCATTTATTTATATAATTTTAGAGATTTTCTATGTGGGTGTCTATTTGTCTGTCTGTGGCATTTTGGATGTTTTAAGGATCGAGAGAATATTGTATTCTAAGCGTAGACAGAGGAAATATTAAGACATTTTTGCCATAAAATTCAGATATTTTTTAATGAGGAGGAATGAGGAAATTTTTTTAATAAAGTAAGAGGTAGTGCCACACTGCATGCTTGCATGCAGTCGAATTGGGCCGGCACGACCGGGGAGGTACCTACCTCTCGCTTACACGAGACTGGCGTAAAGTGACAGCTGTGCTGTCTCGTTTCGTGCGGTGTGTAAGTAGCCGGTGGCCCATGGAGGTGGGAGGAGAAAGGAGGGCAGCGCATCTGTATAGCCTCTATGCGGATGTTTGTGGGCGTCTGTAGTCATGAAAATGGCTCCGGCTGCTCGTTTGCCCTCCTATAGGTATCATAAAAAAAAAAAAAACAATATATTAGTTGGTTAAGTAGGTATTTTCGCAAGACATTATACAAAACAAAAAAAATATTTAATTCAATAAAATATTGAAATTTATTCTAAATTTCAATTTATTTATTAAATGCATATTACATAAAGATAAATATGCACTACGATATTCTGGTTTGTGGCACTTCTATTTAAAAAATGTGTTGCAAACTGCGCCTAAAGTGATAATTCTACAGTAAGAAGAGAATCGAATCTTGCATTGTACCATGTACTAAACAAATGTTGTGAACGTAAAGTGAGATGACCAACGATCTGTTCTTAACCAAATCAATTTATTTGAATACAATTGACGACAATTTAGTAGCTGGTGGTCCATGGAGGTGGGAGGAGAAAGGAGGGCCAGCGCATCTGCATAGCCTAGATGCAGATGTCTATGGGCGTCCATAGTAATGAAAATGGCTCCAACTTCTCGTTTGCCCTCCTATACCATAAAAAAAGACAAATAAGAATTTGCGCTCCATCTACAGACGGTTATAGTGTACGAGCTATTAGTGGGTATTCGGCATTTATCATAACGATAATATCACTTACACGAGGGACCCTGTGGCAATTAGACCCTCAGTTACGGTCTGATAAGACGCAATAATCCTTAATATCAAGAATATGGACTAAACCTTCTAAGGAGCTTACCCTAAACATGATAAACATTTACATAAAAAAGCAACTATTTGCTGAACTTGAATCTTACAACAATAGATTATTTAATATTCTAAAATATTATCTTCTACTAATATTAAATATGAAAATCAAATCTTCGAAACGAGGCAGCCGATTCTCATGCAATTTTCTAAATATATTTGGTACGTCTCAGAATATCTACATATTCTAACCTCGCAATGTATATTTGATCCATACAATTTGACGATGTCGAAACTTATATGGATGAAACCGCAAGAAGCAGCTAGTGTTTCGTAAAATAATTAAAATTAAAAAAAAGTACATAGCATATAATCAAAAGTGGAAAATAGCAGGATTATCTTTCCATAACAAAATATAATTCTTGTAAAAGTTTTCAATGATCGCATTTCGTAGATCCCTTGCTACTCATTTATCATGTTTATTTAAGAATCGAAATGTATAATTAAATATCTAGTCAGGCCTTTTGAGATCATATACGGGCCTAGTATTTCCCACTATTGCCCATATGACCCCATGTTCTGTGATTCGTTTTCCAGTCAATGCCTAGATAAATCTTTTATTACAAGAAAAAAGCTAAGTTAAACCTTCCACAGCAAATACCTGCCACAACAAATAAAACCATCTACAAATTTTCTTACATAAAGCCTCACAAATTGCCCCGGCAATAAAGCAAGGTGCCCAAGTTTTTAATCTTTTGAGCGATCGACTGGCGCGACCTCTTGTACGGATTAGCTCGCCACATTTAACTCGCACCGTTATTGCTCTTTTACATTTTTGGCCCAAACTTTTATTTAAAAGTTATTAAGACGTTTTACGACTTTATAATGAAGCTATGAGATTGTAAGTTGTACTTTGATAGTCTGTATTTTAATCTAAGATAAGGAAATTTAACAAAGAATAAAGTTGGTCTGTTTTGTTTTTAAAAAACCATACATAAATACTACACATGATACTTTATTAATTTAGATTTACGGTCTAGAGGTGAAAGAAGCAATTATTTTGAAGAATCTGTCGATGCCCATAAACATCCGCATAGAAGCGTACGTGCATGATATGATAAGCGCACCTTCTTCTGCCTTTTTCCTACATAGGTACAGCTGTTAATTTACCCTGGTATGGTGTGAGAAGATGAGAAAGATGAGATGAGAGAGAGATGGTCGTGTCATCCCAATTCGCGTGTGTGCAGCAGTGCAGCATGACACTACCTCTCGCTATCTTGGAGACAGAGCATTGTTGTCTCAGGTAATTTTATCCAGAATTATGAAAAAAAGTTTTGGACAATAAAAAAGTACCAGCGCGGAGGACTCCGCTAGTAAAAGCATAGTATAAATTTTCATTTTAAATTAATATTTACAAACTCTTCACAGAATTCATTATACAATTATAGTCTTCGAGAATTTAATATGTAAAAATAATTTACTTAGAAATAATATTGCATTTGCAACCAAACGAACATAAGATATTAATATACTATTATGTTGTTACATCGTTAGGTTTATGTCCAGCAATGGACGATCACCGGCTGACGATAACAAAGATGATTATGTTGTTATCTATGAGATACACGCAATGATTTCTTTATTGTTGTTTAAAACATTTAAAAGGACGAGTTTAATCTGAAATAGGACCAGTTTCGCAAAGTAATAGCATAAGATGGATCTGCAGTCAAAAACTCTGAAATTTCAGCAAAGCACAATCGAGATCTAGAGATTATCTGAGCGCCGGTTCGAGTTAATTAAACATGAAATTCAATTAATAGAGGACGAGAGAGTTATCGCGTAAGGAATAAAGGGCAGATCCCTTCTTCCTAATTAAAATGTATTGCCTTATTTGACTCATTTTCTACTTACAATGACGTCGTGCGACCGACTCTAACTTTTTAATCTGTTCGGCGTCTTGCTTCGTCTTTGGTAATACCCTTGCGCTGTTTAAAATTAAACCTTAATTTAACCAAGCACAGTCTCAAATCGTTCGTGTTTTATGTAAAGTAAGAAAATTGAGTATTGCCAGGTCTGTGGCAACGCCATGGCGTATCGTTCAGAGTCACAAAGAGGTATTTGCGGCGGTCTTAAGGCTGAACATTAGTTTTTAAGGGTCTTATTTTGTTGTGCGCTATTACCCTTTGATAGAATTAGGTAGGACGATAAAATTAATCAAGTTTTCCGTGACAATAGAAATAATTAAGCTTTAAATAATGACGACAATTTTTGGGTATATTCGGTACGTATTAATCTAGCTAAGTTTAACTAAAAACTTTATTGAATTTCCATAATATATTTATATTTATTGAGAAATATAATAGTCATTTAAAATAACAACTGTAATTCGCTACATGGATCCTTCTAGAACTTACGATTTATAGTCTAGATAGTAAGCGCAAGGGAAGTGCAAAGAAAAATTTTCTACAGTTTCTTAGCCAATTTTATAACGTATATTCGTAATGTAATTTTTTAAATATAAAATCGACCGCCCGCCGGCAGAAACACTTGCGCTGGAGCCCCGCCGCGCTCGACGACACGCCACGCATCGCCAGCGACAGTTCTACCGTTGGCTACAAATTTACATGTACAGCGTGTTCGATAATAACTCTATTATTTGTCTCTTTATTAATGAATATGGAATATGGAATAAAACCTTGACCTTAGTATTAGTAATACAGAAACAGTACCTACAGTAAACAGAGTTCAAACTGGTCCCCGCCCTTGTAGTGACGGTAAATAATAAAAATTGTTAGAAACAAGTGTGTTATTTGTTATTAAACCTTATTATAACTTAGGCGATTAATGATCCGAGATTTCCTACTTAAGTTTAAAATTAAAAATTAATTTTCGGTCCACTGCTGTAGATAGTAGGTACTCTTTCAAAGAAGAAAAGAAAAAAGCTTTGGGAGTCGAATTGGTGATCGACCATTCACTAACCAGGTAGGAATATGATTACATTGCCGCCCCCATGGCGAATGCGGGATAGATGTAGTAGAAGTTCTTCAGTATTGGCGTTCATTGCAAGATACGTAGAATTTTCATACAGGCACTTAATTGTCGAGTAAAAAAAAATACTTATCTGAATCTTGCGTAACATTCCATGTCTCCAGCAATTGAATTTATCTTTTATTCTCAAACATTACTAGCAAGTTACATTGTCCATATCTATTTATTAAGATTTGACAAAGGTCTAAAGTTTTCTCTAGGTTAGTTATAGGTTACTAGTCTAAAGAACCTGAATAGATCTACATAAATAATTAATACTTGTCTTCATTTAATATTAAAAACCCATTTTATAAAATGGTTTTATGTTTTTACATCACGCTGTATAATATAAGAGTAGTAAAATTGTATCCAGTAAAACTGCCTAGCTATACTCTGTTTTACATTCACATTATAGCCCAAACAGAATGTTTCCTGAATGTTCCTAGATCTTATGTAGATAATGTAATAATATCTGCTATGTTCTTCGTAACTAAAATTGTAAGTAAACTAGTGCAATATTTGCATTTGCATTATACTCTAAGGATCTCACGTATTTTCTTATGAAAATTTTCTTTTTATTGCTACAAGTAGTCCTTTTTATCACCACCGACGACCACAGACATCCGTACAATTGTTATTAAAAAGTCATTAAAGGACGGCACTCTTAAGGACTGTGTTTATATGAGCGATGATCTTGTGCCAGCTGCAATACGGTATGACTCTACTTCTTAGGTCAGGGGTAGCGAACCAATGTTGTGTGTGTCATTGCTGGCACGCAATACATTTTTGGCATGTTTTTTTTAAATGATAAGATTTTTTTATTACAGTTATCAGAAGGTCAAGATTATTTGACTCATCAAACATTTTTTTACAAAATTAATTATATGTTTATACTAGCTGTGCCCCGCGGTTTCATCTGTGTTTAACCCCATTAACCCCTAACGGGGTGCCCGTTAGGGGTTAAATTTCTAAAAATCCTTTCTTAACGGATGCCTACGTCATATCATTTACCTGCATGGCAAATTTTGGCCTGATCCGTCCAGTGGTTTGGGCTGCGCGTTGATAGATTTAATATAATATAAGTTTATAGGTTTATTCGGGTGATTCCGAATGGATTTTAGACGAGTTGGCAGGACTTTTATATTTGCATATACTACATAGAACTCGTGCATTTTATGCTGCCATCGAAGGTCACTTCCTTTGC
>LUGF01045421.1:388194-413256 GCA_001625245.1 Calycopis cecrops
CCCGCACCCGCGCCCGGTCAGTCAGTCTCGCGAACGTCGCTAGTCGGCACGCGTCAGCTTTTGTGATGTGATTGTACATATTTTGTGTTTATTTCGTGAAAATGAGTCGTCATTATGAATACTCAAACGAGGACATAGCATAAGTAGGTTTGTCCTAGGAACCCGGACATAATACCCTCGAGTTTTTGTTGTGGATCGTGATGAAACTACGGAGTGCGAGTGCGTGCAGAGTAGTGAAAACATTAACAATTAACAACACAAAGTGATAGAGATATGTACATTGAAAAATTTAAAAACAATAGCTTAAAACGTGTATTGAACGGAGAACAAGTGAACAGAGAAGTTAATTCATAATCCGTAAGTAAGTTAATTATTTCGTAGATAGATCCGACTTTTAAATATGCCTGAAATACATAAAATTCTGTTATCTCTATCTGATTATCTCTTATGATAAGAATAATCATGTTTAATAGTATAAAGTACCTACGAAAGAGAAACAGAAACTTTCTAGTATTTACAATCGTCTTGCGCCGCCTGCCGGCAGGTAGACGAACATGTTACGTAACAGCTGATCATTCATACACGTTTGAAGAATAGTAGGTACCTACTATTACCAACTCGAAGGAATATAAATGATATATTAAAATTGAAACTTTTTTATATTTCACGTTACAATTGATTTACCCGTTTTTATTGGTGCTATAAATTATTCCAAATTCATATGCTTCGGCTCGAGAACCATTATAATTTCACGTTGTATATTATATGTATCTATACTATATAATAAATCTGTAGAAGGGTTAATTCTGTACATTGAAAATATTGAAAAAATAAATAGCAGGGGGGTGTTACTGGATCGATACCAAATCCAAATATGCGATTAAAAAAATTTTTGTCTGTATGTCTGTCGTATGTTCAGGCATCACGTGAAAACTAACGGTTCGATTTCAATGGAACTTGGTATAATTATACCTTATTATCCTGGGCTCCTATCATATAATAATCCATCCACGCGAAGACCGACATCAATAATATTTCAAACAAAAAACCCAATACCCGATTTTTATTCCAGCCTGGACACGAATCATCGTTGTAGGTCTATCTATCTATTGTGGAACATGATTGCGCCCACGAACCAGACGTTAGAACTAAAGCTTATTAGTCAGTATTATCCTATATTTTTTTTATCTTTAAGAGATTTGTACTGGGCCATAATAAAATGATAACGCATTCTAAAATTTACTTTGAAACCTCGATTCCAATTTAGTCACAAAGAGCTTGTTCCTACATTAATAAATAAAATCTAATAATAATAAAAAAATTAAAAAGAACCTACATATTTTAAGTATTGATTATATTTAATTAAATTATTCTTTTGGGAAATATAAACCCGACATGAGTGCTTTGAGTTGTTGCTAATTTAACGATTAATTATTATCACGATCTGAGTAACCACAAGTTTCTTCGTGAGAATCAGAGGGCTAGTCGTCAGAATCAGGGGGATTCTGACGACTAGCTTGCGATAGCTGTATGCTTCGGCGTTGAACAGAAATGGGGTGAAATAAGTAAAGAACAAGTTAATCAAGCTTGTTGGAAAGAGCTTGGTCGCCGAATATTCTGATTGCACGACATTGAACGCGTTCGAACGGTATAATCTGGTATTAGGGTGCGCCTACCCTGGAGTGAGAGCAGTACTCCATGTGTAACCCCACAACCTGGGCGTCATAGAGTTGAATTCAATGAGCTGGTGTGAAGTATGTCCTCGCGCTATTTAGCACAACAAGCATTTGCGATGCTAATTAAACTTTTGCCCAAATATAATATCCTCCTAGCCGATTTCGGCTACGGCGGCCGTCTCTATAGAGACGAACCAGATGCGCAGGATATATTATAGTGCACAAGTGTGCGCGCAGACACAAGTGAACTCTCTACTCCCTCACTCTCATATTCCGATGGGACGCCAGTCCGACACGACCGATGAGAAATCAAGCGCAGGACCGACGCACAGTGGGGCCGATCGCCAAAAAGCTGGCCAAAAGTAAAAAAAAAAAGTTTTTCGTTTGGTTTATTTTTCTGTTAGGTTGGCTGCAGGAATACCCTGTACATCATAAAATAGATCAAAAAATGTCTATCTACCTTTACCTGTTCTGGAATTTCAGTTGCAAGTTACCTTCACTTGAAGATCAGTCATCGGATGTAGTAGTTACAAAATTATTATAGTGCAAAAGTACGTGTAAAAATTTAAATATGAATTTTATAGCAGTGAAAAAAGTGGAGCAGACCTTTGAAGGTATGTCGAATATAATAGTATATTAAAGAATGGGGATTAATTTAATTAGAATTACTAGGAAAACAATGAAATTCATGTTTTTTTACACTATTAATTTAAAAAAATAACCAGTTAAAAGTAAAAAAGTTCAATAATTCTGTAGAATTCTATCATCAAACCTATTAGAAATTGTAGGTCAAAGTATTATCTATAGAAAACAAAAAAAAATAGCTGCCCCTAGCTGCCCCTACATTTTTAATGCATGTTTGAAAAAAAACTTCATTTTAACTAGCCAAGCAACAACGAAATATGAACAAAACTTTTTTTTGCACATTTTCTTGGCCACTTAAAATAATTCCATTTAGATGTGGCGAAAAGTATATATTATTCATATATCTGAGTCAGATCATCATCATCACCATCATCATCAGCCTATTATGTTATTACAGCTATCCGTTACAGTACATGAAGATTCATCGACGACTGAAGATGTTACAACAGATACAACTAACAATTCCACGGATGATGAAACAACTTTTTTCTTGTAATAAGATTTTACATAGAATTGTATATTATTAAACAAAAAAGTGATTACTTCTCATTTGCCAACTCTATTTATTTATTTATTTAATGAATGACCTTAAATTCGTATTCTGCGACCCGGAAATCCTTGAAAATGATATGTCACTCGATTGCATGGGGTAGTCATTAGGGGATGAAGGGGGTACATTTATGTAAGTACGACATCGAATACGTAATCAGCGACCCCAAAAACCCTGAAAATGATATGTCACTCTATTGCATTAAGAAACAAGGGGTATTTTATGTAAGGGGGTGGTCATAAGGGATGAAGGGGGTACATTTCTGTAAGTAGGATATCGAATTCGTAATCAGCGACCCCAAAAACCCTTGAGTTCAAAATTACAGGTAAATTACTTCATTTTTCGATTTTTGGCCAGCCTTTTGGCGATCGGCCCCACTGTGCGACGGCTTAACGTGCTCTCCGAGGCACTGGT
This sequence comes from Calycopis cecrops, assembly GCA_001625245.1. Classification (NCBI taxonomy): domain Eukaryota; kingdom Metazoa; phylum Arthropoda; class Insecta; order Lepidoptera; family Lycaenidae; genus Calycopis; species Calycopis cecrops. The sequence goes on from LUGF01045421.1 coordinate 391,480, forward strand.
GTGTATCACCGCCAACTTCCTGACTCCGGACTGTTATTAGAAGTAGTTTGTTGGTCCGACCCAGGATTCGAACCCAGGACCTCACGTCTGTGGTTGAACACGCTTACAACTAGACCACGAGGCAGTCAACTATTAAACTAAACTTTTGCCTATTATGACCGTAAAACCTGTAATGGTATCGGAATCTGCTCTTCATAAAATCATTACATTTCAGGTGAGTGCACAACTGCCTTATGATCAACAAGGTTTTCGATCGGCAAGAAGTACCACCAGCAATCTGCTCAGTCACATGGCACATTTGGTACCAGTAGTAGATAGTGGAGGGCAAACGGATACTGCGTATTTCGACTTTAGAACAGCGTTTGACCTAATCGATAACAGCATTTTGCTGAAAAAGTTAGCATGTTTAGGTTTTACACGGTTATATGACGGATAGGCAACAATATCTGGAATACTCAGGATATAAGTCTGTACTGTATTTCACTTGGTCTGGTGTGACTCAAGGCAGTAATCTTAGGCCATTGCAGTTTATTTTAATGATAAATGACATAACGTCAGTAGTCCGGGACTCGAGATGTTTACTATTTGCAGACGATTTAAATAAAATAAATAAATAAAATTCAGTGATTTCAGATTTTGTTATAAGCCATAAATTGTTAGTGACAGTTTCTATTATCTTATGTTAGTATTATTATTATTATTATTATTATTTAAGCCGTCCTATTTCGACCCAGTGCAGTGGTGCTGAAGTAAATTCCGATAAATATATTAATTATTAGTTACACTGATTACATGATAATTTTAAAGCATATAACGTAATTTGTTACACTAAATTGAATGCACGCCAAGTCGAATCGCTGAGGTAAAAGGCTTCCTATGCTATAAAAAGGAGATTAGAAACATAGGTAGACTCACAAACAACTAATACCTAGAATCATAGGTTTCTACGGTACATAACGGCATACTACAATAATTTTAATAATGAAAAACTCATTTTTCATTATTTTCGCTATGATATTGTGTCTGTACTCAGTTGCGGCTAGAGGTATGTAATAATATTATACTTTAGCAAGAAGTTAGTGCCTTGTGTATTCGAGTTGGGCCGGTACGAGCGGAGAGATAACTCTATCTAACATGATGCTGCTTCCAAGTGACAACTATGCTAGCGTCGAGGCCTTTTGTATAACTTTACCGTGCTGCTTTTTCCCTCATTTTCCTATATTAGGTTTTTTAAAAATGAAAAACTTCAATATAATGTTTACGTCAAGTATACAAAAATACTTTTTTCAAACAAGTTAAATAGCGAAAAATTAATAACATTCTTTGTACCGGGCGGCTACAGCGAGCAAGGGGTGAATGACCCCGGCCGACCATAGTCGGCGATTAGCTGCGATGCAGCGTGTACGAAGTGAGAAAAAACTTTAAAAAATGCTTGTGGTTAAACTATTGCTTCGATCGATCTGATTTTTGTGGTGTGGCCTGAAAACGATACACTAAATATGCGGTTTAATTTAATGGCTCTCGCTTGTATCAACTGAAACCGGGCCTGTGTCGGGCTCTGCGTTTGGTACGCCCCTACCGACTAAACCCCTGCGGGTGCCTTCAGCCGCTATGATTGGAGGGCCCCGGATCTAAAAGCAACAGGGCACCTCCAGCGACAGTCTGGCCTCGGTGAGAAGGCCAGACTCTTCCTCCTTAGCTAGGTAGGGTATGGCTACATTTCGTTCCTTCTATTCCCCATCGGCCGTTTTGTTGCGAAAAAAACAATAAACTCACCATCCATTATAATAATTGAATGAGAGTCAAGAAAGATGAATCAAAATCAAAATTCTTCAAGTTGGTGGTATGGTATAGAGGACAAACGAGCAGCCGGAGCCATTTTCATGAATACTGACGCCTATGGACCGGAAATATATTTAACTAAACCACAAATTCGTTTCAGTATTTTATTCATGCATGACGGACGATGATTGTCAACAATACGATTACGACTGTCATGATGATTACGGTCCCGGACATTACAAACTAATTTGTGAACATAATCTATGTGTGTGTTCCCGAGATTGATTACACATACCTATTAAACAACAATAAAGGTGATTTAAATCTCATACGTCTTTTAATGATCTACACATATAATAAAACAGGAAGATCCGTGTGTCTGTACATTGAATATATTTACGAAAAACTAATTGGGGGCGATGTAAGTGGTTGGTAGGCGAATTGGCCGGCGCGACTAGGGGGTACCTCTCACTTACACGAAGCCGGCGTAAAGTGACAGCTGTGCTGGCGCGTTTCGTGTGGTGTGTTTAATTTGCTGGTAGCCAATGGAAGGTGAATGAAGGTGAATGAATGAACACATAGGAGGAGTTTTTATCTCCAAAAAATGTTCCTATGGCATGCCATGGGATGATTTTCCATTTTTCATCGAAATTTATGCGGATGAAATCGCGGGGATCAGCTAGTATATTATAAAGTAATGAGCTTTTCTGTATATTGAATAAAAAATAATAAATAAATGTGCTTTTTAATGAAATTTCAATTAGCGCCTATAGAAAATTTTTCTAGATTTAGGTATCTAAAAACATATAGAATGAGAAATAAATCGATATTATTAATATTAAAATATTATGCGTTTAAATTTCTTAACAATATGTGGGTAGGTAGGTAGGTATTATACATAAAATTTCAAATCATTGGTTTTTTTTATGGTATAGGAGGGAAAACGAGATTTTCATGACTACCGACGCGACGCCCACAAACATCCGCATAAAGACTATACAGGTGCGCTTCCCTCCTTTCTCCTCCCACGTCTATGGGCCACCGGCTACTTACACACTGCACGAAACGCGTCAGCACACAGCTGTCACTTTACGCCAGTCTCGTGTAAGCGAGAGGTACCTCCCCGGTCGTGCCGGCCCAATTCGACTGCATGCAAGCATGCAGTGTGGCACTACCTCTTATCAAAACCTTACCTTTGTGCTCTCTTCTAGTGATTGATGCAAAAAAAATATACCATTAAATTATACTTGAACGTATTAATTATTATTATTATTTATGGGTATATGTACTTATTTCGTGTGATGTATAGGGGCCCAGTGACGCCTAAGGTACCACTAACGTATTTTGAATGTATAGGATTATACAAGGTTGATAAAATTGAGAGGCGTTAATTTAAAACACATACTATAAGTGGCTACAGTTAACCCGAAACTATTAAAAAAGTTTACTACAGGTATACGAAAAAAATTTTTTTTCAAAAGCGAAAGCGAAAAAAGGAATCATGCTTTGTACCGGCCAGCGGCTACAGCGAATGGCAACCTCGCACGGGGTGAATGACCCCGGCCGCCCACAGTACGGCCGAGCCCGCGACGTTAAAACGTTAAAAAACTACTCTGTGTGTTGTGGCTAAACTATTGCTCCGATTGATCTGATTTTTGTTATGTACATTAGAAATGATATCCAAAATATGTAGTTTCATATAACGCCTCTCGCTTGTATCGACCTTGTATATTAAGGGTTAAATCACCGTGTGTTGCACCACCATTCTCTTGAAGTTGACGGAAGTATGTGCAGTAAGTAAATGCATCTAACACTGCAACTAATCGGATCTTGGACTTTTATCAATAATATTTCAAACAAAAAACCCAATACCGCGATTTTTATTCCAGCCTGGACACGAATCATCGTTGTAGGTTTATCTATCTATTGTGGAACATGATTGCGCCCACGAACCAGACGTTAGAACTAAAGCTTATTAGTCAGTATTATCCTATATTTTTTTTTATCTTTAAGAGGTTTGTACTGGGTCATAATAAAGTGATAACGCATTCCAAAATTTACTTTGAAACCTCGATTCCAATTTAGTCACAAAAAGGTTGTTCCTACATTAATAAATAAAATCTAATAATATTAAGAAATTAAAAAGAAATATAATTACCTACATATTTTAAGTATTGATTATATTTAATTAAATTATTCTTTTGGGAAATATAAACCCGACATGAGTGCTTTGAGTTGTTGCTAATTTAACGATTAATTATTATCACGATCTGAGTAACCACAAGTTTCTTCGTGAGAATCAGGGGGCTATACATCAGAATCAGGGGGATTCTGACGACTAGCTTGCGATAGCTGTATGCTTCGGCGTTGAACTGGAATGGGGTGAAATAAGTAAACAAATCTATTAGAAATTCTATTCTCATCTATTAGTAGTAGTGTTCAGCTTGAAGCGGATGATGGTAGACATCGGAACATCAAGATTCTGCCGGTGGAAATCAGAATTTTGACGCGAGGTTCGATAGTAAAATTTTGCTGCAGGTCCGGTCATTACCTCGGAACACTCTTCTTGGAGAATACGGTAGAAGATGCGCAAGAAATTGACATCACTCCTGCAGTAGGGTAGGCAATTAGAACAAGTTAATCAAGCTTGTTGGAAAGAGCTTGGTCGCCGACTATTCTGATTGCGGGACATTGAACGCGGTCGAACGGTATAATCTGGTATTAGGGTGCGCCCACCCTGGAGTGAGAGCAGTACACCACGTGTAACCCCACAACCAGGGCTTCATAGAGATGCATTCAATGAGCTGGTGTGAAGTATGTCCTCGCGCTATTTAGCCTAACAAATATTTGCGATGCTAATTAAACTTTTGCCTAAATATAATATCCTTCTAGCCGATTTCGGCTACGGCGGCCGTCTCTATAGAGACGAACCAGATGCGCAGGATATATTATAGTGCACAAGTGTGCGTGCACACACAAGTTCACTCTCTACTCCCTCACTCTCATGTTCCGATGGGACGGCAATCCGACACGACCGATGAGAAATCAACCGCAGGACCGACGGCTTAACGTGCTCTCCGAGGCACGGGGGTGTATCACCGCCAACTTCCTGACTCCGGACTGTTTTTGGAAATTGAAAAATACCAATAACAATTTTTGGTCCGATCCGGGACTCGAACCCAGGACCTCACGTCTGTGGTTGAACACGTTTACCGCTAGACCACGAGGCAGTCGACTATTAAACTAAACTTTTGCCTATTATGGCCGTAAAACCTGTAATGATATCGGAATCTGCTATTCATAAAATACCATTACAGTTCAGGTGAGTGCACTGCCTGATGATCAACAAGGTTTTCGATCGGCAAGAAGTACCACCAGCAATCTGCTCAGTCACATGGCACATTTGGTACCAGTAGTAGATAGTGGAGGGCAAGCGGATGCTGCGTATTTAGATTTTAGAACAGCGTTTGACCTACTCGGTAACAACATATTGCTGAAAAAGTTAGCATGTTTAGGTTTTACACTTCTTCTAAACTCTTTTGCCAGATACATGACGGATAGGCAACAATATCTGGAATACTCAGGACATAGGTCTGAACTGTTTCACTTGGTCTAGTGTGATTCAAGGCAGTAATCTTGGACCATTACAGTTTATTTTAATGATAAATGACATAACTTCAGCAGTGCGGGATTCAAGGTGTTTACTATTTGCAGACGATTTAAAAACATTTTTTGACTAATAATAATGAGGACGATTGCATTAGTCTACAAAGGGACATAGACAGAGTGGTAGCCTGAAGTAAAAAAAAATAATACAATTCAATATATCAAAATGTAGTTTCACTAGGGCACGTAATCCTGTTCTACACACTTACAATATAGACGGAGAGCCTATGGCCAGGATGACAAAGGTAAGAGACTTGGGAGTCAATTTAAATCCAGAGCTGTCTTTCAGTCTTTTTGTCCTTTTTATAAAATTTGTAAAAAATAATTTCGAAATTTAGGTTTTATTCTTCATATGGATAGTACTTTTACAAATTTTGGAGCGATTACGGCGCTATCTGAGTACATAGAGTAGGTTATCTTCATACAAATGAGTGGTTTTCAATGTGTGCTTGATCACTGCACAGCACACATGTACATAATCCTAATAAACTCAAATATACAATAAGCCGGGCTGGGTATGTATTTCGCTGCACATCCGTTTATTTATTTAGCGCAGTTGATATATAATAAATATTATGACGTCAAAACTACTTTTTTATTTAGTATAAGAGAGCAAACGAGCAGGCGGAGCTAGTTCACCATTCAATGCATGACTTCCGACCCCCATAGACATCTGCATATCTGCAGATACGTTGCCCTCTTCCCTCAATGGGCTTACACATACATTTTTTAAATTGTATATGGAGGCAAACGAGCACTCGGAGACATTTTCAAGACTACTAACGCCCATAGACATCCGCACACGACGCATCCGACGCTATACAATAGAAATTTAGTAAATTTACTTACTTTATTAAAATTTACCACTACAATGTTATTTTTTTATAGTATAAGAGGGCAAATGAGCAGTCGGTGACAATTTCATTAGGAAGGAACATATTACTGGCGCGAATATGGCTACAGGTGCCGAACAAGTATGTATGGCGTCGGCGGCGGCCTCCACTCTTTTGCTAAAAACTTAAAAAATGTTTGAATCTTTATATGGTTAAATTGGACTAAATTTAATCGGCCCCAATCTGAGACTTTGGTTAACAAAGACTTGACCCCAGAAATACAGATTTGTTGCAAAGTGCAATAACGTGCTCTCGTGAAATATTGACGCGGCCAGTGTATAAAGCCTCGCCAGTGCTTTTATAAGTCATTGATAAACAGGAAAAGCAAGGTCCGAGACAGAATAGAGCCTTGCGGAACACTAGCATTAACATCTATGGGATCGGAAAATGCACCGCCGACAACGACCTTTACGCTCTAACAAGAAACTCCAGTGACTTAATTTCACTGTAATACCAAAAAGCAGGAAGCATGCAGATGAGAGCTTTTTTAACAAATCCAATGAAAAGCCCTGGCTACTTTCGACTTAAGGCACTGCGGTATTTCGGACGAAACGATCCTCTTTCGCTTCCCGAACGCTGCCCATCCGAGTTGGATTCTTGAAGTTAGATTTACCTAACTGGACAGTTTGTCCCAGGTACACGTACTGATCGACAACATCAAAAAGTGTGTTCCCCACACAAAAACTGTTATAGGTATCACATAAGTATTGGTCATGACTTTTGTCTTGCCCGAGTGATGTTGATGCCTTGTTCTTGTTGTAGTGAATTCCGATAAATATATTAATTATTAGTTACACTTATTACATGATATTTTAAAGCAAATAATGTAATTTGTTACACTAAATTGAATGCACGCCAATTCGAATCGCTGAGATAAAAGGCTTCCTATGCTATAAAAAGGAGATTAGAAACAAAGATAGACTCACAAACAACGAATAGCTAGAATCATAGGTTTCTGCAGTACTTATCTGAATACTACAATAAATTTAACAATGAAGAACTCACTTTTCATTATTTTCGCTATGATGTTGTGCCTGTACTCAGTTGCGGTTTCAGGTATGCAATAAATATTATACTTTAGCAAGATGTTAGTGCCTTGTGTATTCGAGTTGGGCCGATACGAGCGGAGAGATGACTCTAGCTAACATGATGCTGCTTCCAAGTCACAACTATGCTAGCGTCGCTCGGGGCCTTTTGGATAACTTTACTGTGCTGCTCTTTCCCTCATTTTCCTCCATTAGGATTTTTAAAACTCACAAACTTCAATATACTTTGAGTGTGAAACGTCTCCCCGATCGTGCCGGCCCGATTCAGCTGCAATGCAGCATGTCAGCGCGCTTGTTGATACAAGCGCTCAAGCGAAGTACGCGCGCTATATCTTGAGACTAGCTAACCAAAATGCATTAGATATTTATATTTTTGCAAAGAAAAAGAGCATGTTATGTACTTGATTAAAGTCATGTTGTCCATCATTAGAAAAGAACCATCAAATATTTAACAATAAGTATTTATAATACACAAAGATTCAATATAATTTTATTTATATCAACTATGGAGTTATCATACCTTGTTAGCCTTTTTTTTATAACCCAGGGCATTCGTCGTAGTCTCGGGCTCGACAACTGGGTTGCCCCTACCGACTAAGCCCCTGAGGGTGCTGCTATAAATGAAGGGTCCCGGATCCACAAGCAACAGGATCCCTCCAGCGACAAGCTTGCCTCGGTGAAAAGGCCAGACTCCTCCAGCTTGGGGATTGTCTGGCCTCCTTTGAACAGTCCCTACTCCACGTCGGAACCGTGCAATGGGGTCAGGTTTCCGTCCTGACCCATAATCTCAATGCTACAATGGAGCACACCACGCCGCCATCTGCGGATTCAGAGAGACTGGTGGAGGACCGTCCAGCTTAGCTGCACTTAGCCTGGCCACTCACCTCAAGCCTGTCCGGTACGGGTAGCTCTGTCTGGCATAGCCTTGGGAATCACAGAGGCACGCGAGCCCCCCCACCACGACAAGGAGACAGCAACTTCTAGGGGGATACTATGTTAGCATATCCCTATACTAAGTATCATATTTTAAAAAAATAAAATAAGTTTATTTATATTTGATGAACACATTAAAACTAACCACATATTCATGGAACATAAAAGATAATCAGACAACAAGATTCATTGTCCATGTACGTGCTAACAGTACTTTGCACTGGGTTAGGGAATACACGACAATTAAAATAAGAAAGAGCGCGATAAGTATACAGATATTTTGAACTAGATCACAATTTAATTCCAGCTGTGAGCTCCCCTTACCGATGTGTACAGGACAATCAATGTCGGAACCCATGTGATACTTCACCCGTGGTGCTGTCCTACTCTTGTATACAAGGCGTGTGTTGGTGCGCTATTGGATATTGATAATAATATATAACTAATATAATAAATGATAATAACTAAGCAATAATAAATGATAAACAAATCTCTATCGTTTTTTATTCAAAGGGCGCAAACAAGCATATATGGTATGGTAGTATATTTCCATTAAAACAAACACCATAATCCTGACAATCATCGTCCGTTATGCATTCCAATATATGAGCTGAAATTAAATTGTGGTTTAGTTAAATATATTTCAGATCCATAGGCGTCAGCAAATGGCTCCGGCTGCTCGTTTGCCTCTACACCATAATACCAACTTGAAGAAGTCAACTTTCTTGACTCTAATTCAATTACTATAATTGATGGTGAGTTTATTGTTTTTTTCGCAATAAAACGGCTTGGCCGATGGGGAAGAGAAGGAACGAAATGTAGCCATACCCTACCAAGCTTGTCTGACCATCACCTGACCTAGCTTTTATACGATACCAGCGTAAAGTGACAGTTGTACTGTTGAGTTCCGTGTAAGTAGCCGGTGGCCCAAGGAGGGGGGACGATGAAGAAGGGCAACGCATCTGAATATCAGCCCGTCTGCGGGCGTTGGTAGTCCTGAAAATGGCTCCGACTGCTCGTTTGCCCTCTTATACTATGGAGAAAAGAGAAACAAAAGAATACCGCCCCTACGTTTTACAGGTTTTCAAAATTACAATCGTAATAAGTTTTCGGGTGGCTTAAACCAACCCGAAATGGCGCAGCTTCTTTTGTAGGACGACTAGAGCGTTTAGGATACTATATGCTCACAATAAATAAATAATTTATGTGATCACTAAATATATCAATATTTTCTACTGAATCTTAATATGTAATATCGCTTAATTAGCTGTTCAAGTTGTTCGACAAAATGAGTATTGGTAGCTCAAGTGAGCATGCAGCAGTTTTGTGGTAGTGGTATGTATATTCGCCTAAGGATATTGCCCACAAAGTTATGTTTTATATGGTGTATCGTATGTGGTTTTCTATACGCGAGCCCATGGACTATATTTTGGTAAAACATCTTCATCATTGTAATCCTCATCATCAGCCTGAATCGGTCCACTGTTGGACGCATGCCTCCTTCAGCGAAGGCCAAGACGACCGATCTCCTGCTCGCATCCTTTCGCGGACCGGCCTCCGTAGGGAGATCGTCTGTCTACTGGGTGAACGGTGGACCAATACTTCTTTAGGTTGGCACGGACAATTTAGTTTTCTTTTATAGTGTCTGTAAGCGCGGCCTTTATTGCGTTTAGCATGTCTCTAGTCCTATCTTTTTTTTATTTATATTTATTTCGAACTTGGATACTTAAAAAAACCAATGTATTTAAAATGTCTAGAGAAAACTAAAAATAAATTTGTACATATTTAACATTTAAGTCGCAAACAGTATTTATAAACGCTATCGTACTTTAATAGCCCCAAACAAGCATTCTGTTCCAAGTAATTATTAAAACAAAAGATTACATCAGATATATAGGAGTAATATCCAACACCGGGTCGTTATAATGATATATAGGACTAGAGCCATGCTAAACGCAATAAAGGTCGCGCTTACAGACACTATGAAAGAAAACTAAATTGTCCGTGCCAACCTAACTGGCTACTCTTGAAAGCTTACCCTTGGACAGAGTAACACCAGCGAAACGTGAGCTCTTGATGCGTATGCATCGCCCCCTCTCGCGTCCAATTTAGATCAGCTGAGGGGGATGAGGAAGGTCAATTGTGGGCGATGAAGACAGTAACAATTATAAGTAAGTAGGTTGGAGCAATAACGGTCGCGATGTGCATTATATCAAGCAAACTGCCTGATACACCACCACCTAAGAGACACCCGTCAGAGAATATTGTCCTGCAGAAGCTCTAGTAGGTATAAACATCAGTATTTTTTTCAATTCTGTTGAGTGGTCATGGTGTAAAATATTTTATGTATGTTTGTTATACCATACTTTCTTACTCCTTGCCGAAGAATACGTGCTATATAGGTCTTGCTCCTGATTTCTCTCCTGACATGTCGGTCTGCCGTCATAGAATTATGAGAATAACGAAAATTAAAGTGCGCTTGAATTGCGTACACAATTGTGTGTATCCTTCTCTGATGCCTAGTCTCTATAGAGATGGCCGAGGGATGATACTTGTACCGGCCATAAATATGTAGATATCTATGGGCGTAGCTAATCATCAGCAGGCTTTGATTATTCTTGTCCCTTTCATCTTTATAATTATCTTCAACAACATCCGCAGGAGGATATCCATTGGTGGACATATGAAGTTCAACTTTCTTAATGGATAAAAATAATACCGAATTATTGCTTAAAATAATTTATTTTATTATGTAATGTAAGAAGTATTTTTATTTTCGAACTTGATCTTTTGCTGTGGAAGCGAAGAGAAACCAAACACAGCGTCATCGGATTGTAAGTCTACTACTTACATGGCACAGCCGAATGGGGCCGACAGGACCGAGGAAGCATCTTTTACGCAAATGCTATCGCCTTGAAAGTGACTATAAAATATGCTGTCGAAATTCGTGCGAATCGTAGGAATCCAGTGGATCATTAGTGCGATTGAGTGGCCTGTCGAATTACTCGTTTGTTATGCTGTAGAAAAATTATAAAAAAATATAATTGTGAGTTACTTTTTGCAGACGTTAAGAACGTAAATCTTTTTCACATAGACTATATACAATCACAACTAACTATATACAAACTTTCGGTACAATAGTTCGATCTGTCTTAAATTTAACCAGGGCTTTAATAGGGATTTTGCGACCATTCTTATGAAACATAAAATCTACTTCAATTAATTTTATTAATTAAATAATTCAATTAACTATAAATTATACAAATTTAATTTAAACGATTTGATGATTACACACCTTCATAAAGACTGCATAATTGTTAGGAGACATTCCCTCCTGGTGCCACGAGATGGGTCATCTGAAACTACCAGATCATGTGAGCGACAGTTAGCTTGTATTGGTCATACCAAATTGGAATGCAATTCAGCACGGCATTACCCTATACGAAAATACAACTTTTAATAGAGGAGTACGAATTGGACATTCTACAGAGTTGGCTATCGTAATCTTTGTTCTCGCGAACACATAGGTCATTCATAACGCTGTTCTTGGTACAAGTAGACGTTTTTATTTCCCAACGAGACAAACATAAAAACACCACTCAAATTTCAAATAAACAGCGCTTTAAAGCGCAGTTTTGTACGGCTTAAGCCCGTATTAGGTAGTTAAATTTACATTTTACATTTGATATTTCCAGCCGTGAATGTTAGGGTGCGCATACACTATTCGGCTACAGTGACGACTATCCGAGCATCTGGTTCTCGGATTATTTGTAACAAATAGTGGAAACGAATGACTGAGAGCCCATATATTAATGATGTAATAATTGCAATAGATCTATTATGAATCTCTAAATATGGATTAATCAAAATAGAATCAGAGGATCAAAATCAAAATAATAATAATCAAAATAGAAATAGAATCGTCAGAAGTGCTTAAGATGTTATTATGTTTGATGTTATGTTGGAACTCGCGGAAGAACAGAAAACCCTTTAAAATCCCGCAGTTGCCATCGGCTGCCTACGTTGAAGCGCTCCGGATCTACAGCATCGTGGCACCTCGATGACAGGCGAGTCCTTCAAAAGGGACTGGGCCCCTTCGATGTTTTTTTTATGGTATGAGGGGGTAAACGAGCAGTAGGAGCTATTTTTCTGACTACCGACGCCCATATACATCCTCCGCATAGGGGCTATACAGATGCGCTGCCCTCCTTTCTACTCCCACCTTCACGGGCCACGGGCGGGCTGTTCGGATCTGTTAGAAAAGAGGCATAGAACACGATTAGCGCCTTAGCCGTACTCCATCGTCATTGCTTCCCAGGTTCTGTTACTCTTGTGCATTAAACAGAGCACGCTCGAGAGCGAGATGTCTGTCCCTCCCAACGTCGCTGTCAACTCATAGCGCTGCATGACCCATCTTGAGCACATTTCTAGAGTGTCCTCTGCATCGCCGCATACAACAGAGTACCTACACTAAAAATATCCAATATTAAAGGATGCGAGTAGAAGGATAGATAGGAGGTTACCTATTTGTTCAGCAGCAAAGGAATAACAAAGGTTGATGATCATAATGACGATGATTGAAATTACACAGATATTGCTGCAGGTAAGCATATAGTGTGTGCGCGGTTTTACGTTTGATATTTTCGGTATAAGTTGGGTGTTTGTGCAGATTTATTGCGCGGCGTCGCTGCACCAGTGACGTCTCTTTGTTGGGAACAGCTCACGTGTATTTATGGTATAATTTAAATACAAATATTGCATTTTAGTGTACATTTAACGCACCTAAATCGGTTATAAACAATTTTATCGGCCATGGCTTGATCGGCTCTGATTTTTCTATTACCTAAATACAGACAGACGTTGTCTAAGACCAAGACTAAGAATGTTATGCATAATGTACATAGAGTACATTATAATTTATATGAGTTGTTTTTTATATTATATTTATTTAAACTGTTCAGTTCATAGTTTCACATTTGTTTCAAAGAAAATCAAAATACCAGTGTCAGGTCTATTTTTTCATATTGGATGTAGGTATATGTTTTAAACCTATACATCCGCAGGATTCTACACTTTATGGTAAGCTATAGCCAATGCAGCATGGCACTATATTTTACCCAAACGTGATGCAGTTTGTGTTTAAAAAAGAAAGTAATGCCAATAACATATTTTGATGAAGTCGAATTTATGGGAGCACATATAGGTTCACTTATCGACAGTTTAATAAAGCTGTTTGGTAAACAAGTATGCTTAGAATGGCCAGCGGATCAATAACCAGTACCAGAATACTAGACGAGGTAGATGAATCCGTATAAAAAATTAGAACTTACAAAAAAAATACACCCAAATCCCACGTCTTCTCCATCATTACGCCTGCCGCCATCCACCCTTTCTTTTCTAAACGTCAAAATAATTCATGTTTTGTCCACAAAAAAACAATACAAAATTTCCCTTTTATCGGCCAAAAAAGTGACGATAGCGATGACAATCTAAGGAAACTTATAAACAATTGTCGGGACAAGAGATTAACAATGAAAAATTGTCGCGTGACGCGGCGCCCAACAAACAAAACATTACTAATTGCTTCATCTTTTATTACAACCGCTTCAAATATTGCCATGACACAATAATTAGGTACTCCAGTTGTTTGCGGTATCGCGGAATAGTCTCGCTCGATTTTGGAGTTCGAAACGTAAACAAAAGTGGCCACTAAAAGAATGATTAAAATAACAATTTAAAAAAATATGTATTAAAATAAGTATTTGATTATGTTAATTAGAACAGATTCAATTAGAATAGAAAAAGAGAGAGTGAAGAGTCTATGCAACCATATAATGTCATACTTATAATGTCATGAAATACATAATATCATACCTAGTATATTTTTTAAGGATTATACCAATAAATGAGAAAATGAAAGCCTTTATCTGTTATGTCTTGAATAAATAATATATTTTGAGTATATGTGTATATTTCATATATCAAAATAATTTCTTGAAATTAAAATAACAAACATGGTGAGATTTTTATGGTAAGCTACGATATATTACCATTAACCGTATGTGGAACCTTTAGAAAAATAGCGAGCTTAAACCCATATTTTGCTAAAAGCCTACAAATAAAAATTAACCGTACAATACATTTTCCTATTCCTTTCTTATTATCAATGTCAAAATATATCTTTGTTAGTGTATGGAATCACAGACACAGGCATACATATTATTTAAGAGTATTGAACGAACGCCATACATAATATATTAGAAAATTGTTATAAAAATATTTTAACGGATTTTATCGTAGTTTATTTATGTATTTTACAATCCCTACGTTTCAGAATCTTTCCAGCAACCATGGTCACGGGTGGACTGAAATGACATGATGATAATTTACAATTATTTTAATACAACGTGTAACATTCGCGTAAACTTAAGAAATTAAATTATAAAATGTTAAAAATATTTTTTTTTTTTTGGTGAATCATACTCACCCTACATTTCTCATTGTTGCCGATATCGTTTCTTGAAAAATGTGGACGCAAACACCTCCCTTGTTGTGTTAATCCCCGGATAAGCAACGGATTAGGGATGAATAATTCCCCGACCACAAACAAGGAACAAACAACAAGAAAAAATGTAAGACCCTTCATTTCTTTATCGGCTGATCGTTTTATTGATTCGCTTACTTTGAACATTGAAAGTGGTTACAACAATAATAACGACAATGTTTAATGAAAACGTTTTAACTGAAAACAACTATGCTCTGAAGCATCAATATGCATAGGCAGAAAAACTGAAGGTAATAGGTATACATTATTTTGTCAACAAACCTTTCCGCTACAAATGATTTATATCTATGACATAATTTATTAGTTAATAACACTATTTAATTATCACACTTTTTATTTCAAAAAAGAAATAAAGTATAATATAACATTTTTTTTTATAACTAGTACTTGCATATTTATACAAAGTTGATAAAAGCGAGAGGCATTATATTAAACCATATATACTATAAGTGGCTACAGGTAATCCGAAACTATTAAAAAAGTTTACGAAAAATTTCGAAAATACTTTTTATAAACAAGGTAAATAGTGAAAATGTAATGCTTTGTACCGTCGCGTATAACCTCGCTCGGGGTGAATGACCCCGGCCGCTCATAGTCGACGATCAGCTAGCGTATGTACAACGTGTACGAAGTGAGAAAAAACTTTAAAAAATTCCTGTGGTTTAACTATTGCTCCGATTGATCTGATTTTTGTAGTGTAGCCTGGAAATGATACACTAAATATGTGTTTTCTTTTAATGCCTCTTGCTTTTATCAACCTTGTATATGAGTATATTTGAGGCGTATGATATTTTTATGAACTTGAGCTACCAAAGCCAAGTCTGTAAGGCACCTCTTACAAATTCAATTCGTTAATGTATGATATGAATAAGTGACCTAAGGATTGTAGCCCGCGACCCCTGGCCTATCGTGCACTACATACTCACTTTACCAACTGCACTAATCGATCCTCAATTCGACGTATATTAATAGTAACGTACGTAATTAAAATACCATTCCGAAACATTAATTTGCAGCCCCCCAATATAACCCTTCATCTCGGCAATTGTACTTCGTGTTTGCCAACCTTCCTCACCTTGGCCGGCTAATCTCCCGGTTATTGTCTAACTTGGGCCGTTACCCCCGGGGTTACCCCAACTTGAGTGTTAAACACCCGAATATATGAAGGTATAACATAGATAACATAATCTATTAAAGTTCGTCGTGTTGTTTCGATGTGTTGATGAGCTTAGGTCAAATATTTGTTGCCTTATGGCAACAAATACCACGATTATCACGAGACATACTTTAAACATTGTCTTATTAATATGAATTTAGTAAGAGGGAGTGCCACTCTGTGTACATGCATGCAGCGGAATTTCGTCGGCACGACCGGGGAAGTACCTCTCGCTTACAAGATCGGTATCTTGCTAAATGCGACAGTATTTTACCGCTTTTTGCGAGATATAGCGAGCTCACGTCATCTTCATTCTCAGGATAAATTGAAAATAATTTGATTATCAAGGATTTCAATCACTCAGACAGATTCACTCAAAAATTTTATAAGAGGTTTTTGGGCCGCTACAACCGGGGAGGTTACACCACAGACATTAAAAAAATCACACAAAACCCCAATTTTAATTATTATCTCGATCAATCGTTACAAAACGTTTAATTTCTTATACAAGTCTATTTCAGTTGTAACATGTTTTCAATTTTGATGGTATATCCATCTTAATTTTCCAATTCATTGATTTGCCCAGGGCTCGGATTCACACTCGGACAACAACTGCGAATTAAACGTGTCACAGTATAACTAGATTTGGTACATTTTAGTACCTTACTGGAGAATCTGAACAATTGTTTCTCAGAAATATTTTCCCTATGTGTGTCGTAAGAGCTAAGCCCTGCCAAATACTTGATGCTTGTTAGGAAGTTTATTAGAGACACACAAGTGTGCTTGGTCGCTAAGTTTAAGTTCGATTCAACTTAAAGCAAAAGCAATGTTTGCCCGGAGCACTTTGTCAAACTAAGTGTAATAAGATTTTGACCAATGCCTTAGATTTTAAATAAGTCTTATAAGATACTAACAAACTACAATAACTTAATATTAACAAACTACACCCCCCCTATTTCAATCCCTTAAAGGTTTAATTTTTAAAATATTTTTCTTAGTGTTCACTTAGGTACATCTTGAAAGAAACTCCTGAACCAAATTTCAAGTTTCTAAGTAGGTATTCTAGATTTGGGTGATATAAGATGGGCGTTGATATATAAAATCTGAATATATATATATATATATATATACATATATATACCTATATTTAGATTTTTCTACCTTATTGGTTAAATAGATAAAAGAATAGAATCAGTTTCTACATTTTGAACGAGCCAGAACCAGCTACTCATTTATAGACATCACACATTTTGTACTGTAATTATTGCATATAAAATACACCACTCTCATCATTTAACGACAAAGTCGCGGGTACTTACAAGTATTACAATGAATATCACAGCCGTAACTACCCACAGGATGTACTTCCGTCGATAACGGACCTACGTGTTTCACGAGAATGAATGCTCTTATCACTTGAAATTAACCAACGTTGTGTTTAAAATGATACAGGTCATTGAATACGGATATGAACGCATAAAAATGAGTGAACTTTAATCAAATTGAAAAACAAAAGACTGCGTTAAAAATATACATTTTACATAAAACTTTTACGAGTATACAAAAGTATTGAAACATCACTTGACATAAAAGTGTAGAGTTGTAAGATTGTGGCCAGTTGTTAATGGCAGTGCTGTGTAGGGGGTGCGGTGGAGGGGCGGATAAGATGTAACTTATAGCGGCTCCCCTTATATCCAAGTTAAAAAACGCTTCGTGACATTCTCTTAGACGTTAGTTCTTAGACGTTAGTTCTTACACCTATTGTTTAAAACTGCTAATAGGAATAATATAACAAATAACTTTTGAGCTTTACGCTAAGGCTTTAAAAGGTCAGCTGCACTAAAAGTTATAATATATAATAAAAGAAATAGCTGTATAAATATAATATATAATATTAAAATAAATTACTGCCATTGTCTGGATAAGATAGGAGAACAGAAAACAATAAAACGATTAATTAATTATTATACTACGCTGCTTCATTCTTAGCGATTCTTAAGTTTAGCCGGATCCCAAGCATCAGCCTAGCACGAATTTTTTAAAGTTGGCAAGTAAAAGTTTTTCATGACAACCCCATTAATTCGTCATTGTGCTATGCCCCACTTAATAGGTCGTTCATTCCGTGTTCCGTGCTCAAACAGTTAGCACATCTAAATAAGTATAGTGAATATTTATTTAAAATGGGAAAAAGAAAATCTGAAGAAGACATACAACAAAGGATGAGAAAACTGGAGCTTAGACTAAGGAAAAGACGCCGAATTCGCATTGAGTCTACCTACATCATCTGAAAGTAACGACTCTTCAGATGGTAAGTTGGAATAATATATTATGTATTTACAATAAAACAACGAATTGTGATGCGCGCTGCCTGCGGGGCTGTCTCTTCCAAGTTTTTTTTTTTTCGTTGTAACTACCCACTTATTATTAACATGTGATGCGAATGACCAGCGGCGTTATGTTCTTCACGTGTATTAAGTGCGACTACCTATTTATTAGATATATCAATAATTTTCGTAACGGCTACCCACTTATTGTCAACGTGTGATGCGAGAAAACAGCGGGGTTATCTTTTTCACGTGTATAATAATATGTTGAATTTCTACATAGCATATTTAGTGATGCGAGTAGCCAGCGAGGCTGTCTCTTTCACGTATACCTCGAATTAATTCCGCAAGTTGCAAATACTCTTCAGTATTATAAAAACATTTATATTCGTATCTTTGACAGATATGGAAAATAACAATTTGCCGCCTTCACCTTCGACGGCAACACCTAAGGCTCTTGCTGATCCTCAGATTGATCAAGAAATATTAGATCTTATGGGAGGCTCCGGACGCCGAGGCTGTTTTTGATAAATCTATTCATACGGATATTACAGCAAGATGCCTAAAAACATTAAAAAAGGGCTTCACTAAAGAAACAAGGGGCACTAAGCAAAAGTTACGCGGCACCTTCTAACTGTAGCCTTTTAGTTGCACCGACTCTCAATTCAGAAGTTAAGTTCGCGATGCCTGACTCTGTAGTTAAACGCGACTATGCACTGAAACAGAAGCAAGCACAATTTGGTACAGCGTTGTCGGCCCTCTCACAAGTGATGCATTCATTAGTGACTGCTAGGGATAAAATATCTGTTACTGCTCATGAAACCCGTAAGCGGCGCTTGTCGTTTGTTATGTGACCATCACTTTGCAGATACAAAGACGCGTAAAGCGTTTGTTATTTCGGCCATCAACGCGAATATGAGAGAGACACTATATGGTTCTGTTCGAGACAAATATTTGTTTGTTGAAAATATATCAGATAACTTAAAAGCTTCCAAAAATACGATAAAAACCGATTTAGAATTAAATATAAAAAAGAATAACAAATTCAACAAAAATAATTTTATTCAAAATAAAAACAAACGTGTAAACTACAAAGCCCTACTTACGGATACGGATCAGCTCGGGCAAAACCGATATAGGGAAATTTCGTTCAGCCCACAAGTACTCGTCCAACCAGAGCAGATTTCAACAACAGGGGAAGTCACAACCGTTGAGGAGGTCATCGTCAGCACCATCACACAGGAGGACAACCCGGAGGAATTAACGCAGTTAGTTGCTGGTCGTTTAAACTTGTTTTATCGACAATGGCAATATATCACACACAACCAAAACATATTGTCATGGATAAAAGGATACAAAATTCCTTTCTCAAAAATGTTAATCTGTAGCGATTACGACAGCAAAACTCGAACTTTAGAAATGCAATTCAGTATATGATAAATATAAAGGCGTTTTCTAAATGTAAAGATATTAACAATCAATTCGTCTCAAAGGCTTTTTTAATACCTAAAGCCAATGGTGACCAAAGATCTATTTTAAATTAGAAAAAGTTAAATAAATTTGTAGCATCATCATTATAAAATGGAGGATTCTATTCTCAATTCTAAACTTCTGTTATCACCTTCGAGAACTCTGCACAGTCTTCATCGGTCTCTAGTACTAGTTGCCTTGAAACTTTAAGGCAAGCGTTGGTAAGAAGGTCAATTTCAAACAGTTCTGCAGAAATTATGATTTCATCTCTGTCAGACAACACGTTCAAACAGTATAATGGTTCCTATACGTGATTGGATAGCTTATTGTGATCAGAATAAGTTTGATTGTTTTAATGCATCCGTCATCCATTTTTCGCAATAGCCGTTGTTTTACATTTTCTTACAAAAAAAATTTACAGTGGAGCTAAATTTGGTACAATAAATTCACAGAAGTGTGCTACTCGTATAGATATATATGAGTAATGACTCATGGGCATAACGTCGGATGATGATATAATGATGCGATTTATGAAAGGCGTATATCGAATGAGGCCTCCGGCCCCTAGATATAATTTGACATGAGATCCAAATTTGGTTTTAAATTATTTAGGTAATCAATGGCCTAATGAAGACCTTAATTTAGTTTTACGAGTTAGTAAACTCATAAAACTATAACCTTGTTAGCTCTAGTTACTGCACATCGGCTACGAACATTTGCATTAATAAAACTAGAGAACATTAGAATTCATCCAATTAATCATGATACCTGATTTAATCAAAACTTCACGTTTGAACGTAAAGCAACCAGTTTTAAGACTTTCATTTTTTATTCAGAAATCAGAAATTTGTCCAGCACGAGCTCTGATGACATATATAAAGAAAACTCAGAGCATCCGTGCACCAAACACTTTAACTTTATTTATTTCGCTTCATAAACCGCATTCTAAGGTATCATCACAATGTTTAAGCCAATGGATCAAAACTAGTTTAAGAAACAGTGGTAAATTTTTGATGTATCAAACATCAAAATTTACTGCCTATAGCACCCGACATGCTTCTACTTCAACACCTAAACGATTAGGTCTTAATTTATGTGAAATTAGAAAATCAGCAGGTTGGTCAGATTCATCTAGAGTATTTGCACAATTTTACAATAGAGATTAAATTAGGAAATATAATCAATTTAGATATACTATACTAAGCTCCAACATAAACAACCCTGAAATCGTTGTTCGGGTATACTTGATTGTAATTATTAAATAAATAAATGGGTATTTATGAATGGTATCTTTTATTCATAATTTATCATACCAAAAATGTGTTTCAAAAATTTATAAATAATAGTTAATAATAATAAATTATATAATAAATAGTTTTATTGATTCTTCCTTATTTCATTAACTTTAAACATCCTACAATATGTAAACTTAGCTTCGCCAAGAATGAAGCAGCTCTTATAATTACGATTGAATTTCACACAGGTAAGTTCCTTTAATTGTTAATATTATGGTATTCTCTTGTAACATCCTTTCTTTTCTAAAATTTCGTAATTAAATTTTTGTATAATCAGTGAGTTGTATTCAGTAGGTATTGTTAAAGGAGGCACTGTGACATTGGTTTTAACAGTTCACTGTTTCTTGCCTTGGATACAAAACTTTTAATGGACGACATATATATATATACAATATGTTCATATTACGTGTGATATGTCGCAACAACGAATACAATTATATATTAAAGCAGACAACGAAAATGCAGATGTCTGATGTCTTATTTTCGGCGAAGGTAAAATAATCAGGTCCATAATAATATTTTTCATACAAAATATATTCTTTTAATATGTAGCAATACGTTTTGGTAAGAGGTAGTGCCACACTGCATGCTTGCATGCAGTCTAATTGGGCCGGCACGACCGGGGAGGTACCTCTCGCTTACATGAG